>CATNEM010000045.1:0-130000 GCA_950096795.1 Macrostomum cliftonense | reverse complement strand
TAGATAAATAGATAGATAGATAGATAGATAGATAGATAGATAGATAGATAGATAGATAGATAGATAGATAGATAGATAGATAGATAGACAGACAGATTATAACTTAAAGCGATTAATGCCTACAATAAACAACCAACTGTCTGTGCGCTTGCAAAAAGCATTCAAAGACTTCATACTGTTAACCAAAACCTTGAACTTCATTAATCAATTGATGTGCGCGCCTCTGTCTAAGCTGTCAATAAAGTTTGTTTGCATAAAGCCAACCCAATAGTTAATCGCTGTGAATTGTCCTATGCTGCAATAAATCTTATACGACAAACTGTTTTATTTACTGATTGCTTTTTTGCGCAACTAATACGAGCGTATGGCGACATAAATCATGGATTTGTTGCGATATCTGTCGAGTTTTTTCGTAATGTATGTTATGCACAGTCAAAAAGATTATATGTAACCCCTTTTTGGTATGCTTTTTACTTAGATAATCTATGAAGTATGAATTTTTGAAAATTATCTGTTTTAAATAAAAATTCTTAGACTATTGTATAGGATGTTTTTAAAGCGGCCACTCTAACAAAATCACCAATTAAGTTAGTAGATGCCATTTTGTACAGAGTACTGTACTACAGACGCTCTATTTTAAACATGCTTTCGTCTTTAATTTGAACTTTTATTAGCGTACTTTAGCTTCATCTAGAATTTTACTGTTTTACTTTGCATCCCAGAATGCCAACAGTTTCATTTGAGTTCCTAAATGCGTAAACATTTTCCCTTGGATGTGCACTATTCACACTACTGATTTTGATCTTTGTTTAGTAGTACTACTATCAAACAAAAAAGCTTTATTTGCTTTGCATAATTACAGATTAGGGCAACCAGACTTACGCACAAATTTTCATAATTCAAAGATTAGCTAACCTAGTATTGTTGTTATTTTGTCTGTTTTACTGAATTGTAGTAGCTGTAAAGTTAAACCGACGTAAAAACATCCTTTTTACCCTCTTAATTCAAGATAATACTCGCATAACCTACTGTGAATCGTATTATAGAAATACATTCTGACTATTTTTGTATTGTTGCATAGACAATTATTTACAGGTACTACTGTTCAGTACTTGAAATTTTTTCGAGTACCTTACCGTTTTTATTATCAACCTCACATTCTGATGGTCAAAAGCTGTTTGGTATTCTTACCTATTATAGTAAGAGAGTGTAAGGCACTCCCGCATTCGTAATGTAAGCCTCTCTTCCACATCTTCAGTCTAAGCCTCACTCCTAAATACTTCTGAGAAGGATTTTACTGTTTGTTTTACGCATATCCTTAATGTCAGCCTCTCTCCCACGTCTATAATGTCAGCCTCTCTCCCACGTCTATAATGTCAGCCTCTCTCCCACGTCTATAATGTCAGCCTCTCTCCCACGTCTATAATGTCAGCCTCTCTCCCACGTCTATAATGTCAGCCTCTCTCCCACGTCTATAATGTCAGCCTCTCTCCCACGTCTATAATGTCAGCCTCTCTCCCACGTCTATAATGTCAGCCTCTCTCCCACGTCTATAATGTCAGCCTCTCTCCCACGTCTATAATGTCAGCCTCTCTCCCACGTCTATAATGTCAGCCTCTCTCCCACGTCTATAATGTCAGCCGCACTTCCACATCCCCCTCACTTTATTCTTACTTAACACACACTCAGACGCTGTCATAAGCATTTTTAAAGTTATTTTAACGTCAATAGATAACTTTAAAAGCCTACCATTTGTAATGAGCGCGGGGGAATGATTCGGGACTTCCCTTTCGGGTCGGGCTCGTGTACTGACCTCAACTGGGGCAGTCCTTCACCTTCTCGCGAAGTCCGTCGGGATCGGGCAGCTTCGGCTATCCCCAGCCCGCGTACGACGCTGAGCTGGTTGGGGGTGGAACGGGCGTACGACGCTCCTATCCCGCCTAGGCCCAACGCGGTCTACCCCGAAAGAACTAACGAACAAGCTTACTTGGCGCGGACCGGAACAGTCACCCGTGTATTCTTCGGCAGCGGGCAGCGGGCACGGTTGCAGACGCAGGGTTGAGCCGTAGAGCGCAGAACAGGTGAATAACAGGATGAGTGGCCGGGATAAGTAGGCGTGGTGGACCCACGGGCGCGGTGGAGAATTGGGGCGCGCAGGGGGTCTGAATATATAGATGGACAACAGGGGGAGGACCAGCGGACACAGCCAAACAACAACTTTAACGTACATAAGCCTCAGCCAATCACGGCGCGACATGAGGAGGAGGGTGGACTAGACTTACACGCAATGGGGGTTTAAGTGCGCAGGCCTAGACACGCAGGGGAGGGGGGTTCGCATGAAAGAGAGGCGCAGCGTTGGGGTGGAAGACACCCTTGCAGTAACGCAGGGCAGGGGGTATCGGTAATTCGTCAATTGTCGTAGCAAAAACGGCGCTTAACTAGTATATGTCAGCCTCTCTCTTACATCTATGTCCACCCGTAACCTACATGATTGTTTCAAAAGCGCCTTTAATTCTCAATTTCTACAATTGTTGCCTAGATATTTTATATTTTCTTGCTATTTGACACTTATCTATAGGCAGCAACACGGGGTCGAGGCCAGCACCAATGATTTTTTTCTCAGAGTGCCAGCAAAGAACTTTCCAATTATAGGTCTAATTTATGAGGTAAAATGTAGAGTCCCATGTATTTTCTTGCTTTAAATTGCATAAGTTATGGTACAGTCTGCTAACTCGTCTAAATTTAGTCATTAAAAGTGTACTATAAAGTAATGCAGTCCAAAATCCACATTGCCACTTAAGCAAAATGAAGTCACCATGCACATGAGACTAGGCCTGCCTAGGCCTATACTAAAAAACTGAAATTTTACAATGCTTAACTTAAGTTTGCTAGGCTACCGTAGTTAAATTAAACATGATCTAGCCTAGAGCAGACTTAATTTTGTATTAAATATTTTGGTTGCTTAGCCTATTTTTCTTTTCTAGGTGGCTTACTATTAGCAATAGGCCTATTATATTATTTCAATTACCATCCATAGAAATAGCCTAATTCAATTGGGCTATTAGTACACTCTAACAATCAAAATATAGAATGAGTCATGGTCTACGAAAATTGGTCATTCAAAATGAATAGTTCTTTCACTTTGAATAGATGCTTAAATTATGGAGATGAGAGACCCGGAGATCGCATTGCACTTGTAGTCTCCAGGGGAGTTCGCAAAGCGGCTTGGGATGGCCGAGCTTAGATAAATAAACTAAGGTTTGCTTTAGGATCGCTGACTTCTGATCTCCGGTCCCTCTGCAGTCACATTTTGTAAAGCCATAAATTGTTAAATATGGAAAATTTTTCTCCCGCACGAAGTTCTTAAGTATCATGTCAGTCATCAGTCATCATCCACTCCATTTGTGAAACTTCTGTATAGTTCACTCGTTGACAAAAAAACTGGATGTCGCTATGCAAGAATAAGTACTTGGGAAGGCGAAACGTCAGTAAAATAAAAAATGGTTGATCCACTTCGGTTAATAATGCTAGAGCAGCGTTTTAAGTGCTGACCGTTGGCGCAGTGCTTATGACCAGCTAGCTTTTACACATTCCGGTCGAGACATTTTCCACCAAATATGTGCGCTCACTCCAAGTCATTTGGAATTTTCCTCCTTGCGGGCATCGCGTCGAAATTGACTAACTCTGACTCGGTTTTCAGGACGAGGAGCTTCCGAGCGCCTCACCAGGTTCGCGTTCGCGTGTGCGTTCACATGAACATGTTAGACAAGAAAGTCAACTTCGGCAAGGGAGAGAAAGAAAGCAGAGATTCCACATACCGAAAAGGTGAAATGCCAGTGGTGGAATGTCGTCAGCTATTATAGGCGAGCTGGATGGCATTTGGCTCAGTTTGGCCGTTGCTCTGCGTTGGGGACAAGAAAATGCTCACACGCATAAGTAGATGGGATTCGAAAATTTAGAGTTTAGACATCCCAGAAAAAGTCTTTGAATTTACATTATGCCCATAGGAGATCGTAAGGCGCCAGAGATTTTAAAGCCTAACTTATTTTAAGCCTCGCTTTCTCTGGGTAGGAGAGCAGAACGCAAGTGAATTTATGCCTCATGGTCTCCCTCTGGAGACCGCAAGTGGCCTGAGATCAGGAACCCTAACACCGGGCCCGTCACCCAACCGCACGGCCACTTATCGGTGCATCGGATATTTGATGGCTTAACAAAACTTCAGTCCCAAGTGGGAGCGCGGCACTCGCTTCCAGTGCATCGGCAACTCACACGGATGGGGGCTTTCAGTCGTAGTTGCTGATTATCCTGCTTTGCACACTGTCCGCCCTGGTGCCATCCCTTGGTTGTACCAGAAAACCATGTCAATGACATCAAGTACGCTTCGGGTTGCAATGCGCTTGATAGTTCGGTGGTTTTGTTCCACTATCCCGTTGCCTGACGGGCGGTGAGCGTATCGGAAGATAACCATGCGTTTCACAGAGTAGCCACCTCAGCAGAACGTAATGTAGGCGATTTTTCAAGTTGCCATATTGGTCCTCCTACAAGTACGGAAAATTTATAAGCCTTTGATTGACGCGATAAACGTGGCATGGCGGCACTATCGGATGGAAAATTTTCTGTCAGCGTGCAAGTTGGCAGCTGCACGGGCCGGTGCCGCGTTTAACAATTGTAGTATAACTTAACTTAGTGAAAAAGATTAGAAATGAATGTACTAGTATATTCGGAATCCCCCCTTGGGCATCCGACTGTTAACGCTTACGACAGTAATAAGACGGCCCTCCGGCCAAATATATATATTGTTAAACAGTGCTAAGTGCGTGACACTTCATTCCCCCATATTCTGGTCGGTTCCACACTGTCAATTGAAGGACCAGTGGCCGGGCTCAGCTCCGCGCCGGGTGGACTTGTGTTGCTGTGGATTGGCTCCTGGGTAGGCTCTTGATAAACATTGGCCCGATATCCAGTCGGCTGTTCTGCAGCTCGTGGCTCGGTGCCAGTCGGAGCAGGCGTCGGATTGGTAGGTGTCACGCCGGTGGCCACAGCAGGCCCCACGCCCTTGGCCTCTGGTCCTGTAGTTGAATGCGGGGTATGCAATTTTATAGCGTGATGTTCACGCCGCTGACTCCGAACTACTGTAAGCTTGGATATTGACATACCAATGGACAATGTACCTGCTGCTTCCGTCCACGGCCGGAGCGTTGGGCTTTAACGCCCTTCTGCTTCTGGCTACCTTCTTGGAACTTGAAACTCTTGTTGTTGTCCGGACGCCGCTTCTTGGTGACCGGATCCGCAGCAGTCCCTCGATTGTCCTGTTTGCATCATCAGGGAGGTCAGGGCGGAATCCGTGTCTCTCTCTTATGCTGACTCTCTCCGTCTGTCCCCCCTCTCTCTATCTCTCTCTGCCTCTATCTCTCTCTCTGTCTCTCTCTCTCGCTTTATCTCTCTCTGTCTGTCTCTCTATTTCTATCTGCCTCTCACTCTCTCCCTCACTGTCCCTCTCCCTCTGTTTCTCGCACTCTATCTCTTTCTCTCTCTTCCAAACAGTATGCAATGGTTGCATGCATATGCGCTCGCGAAATGTGCTCGCTGGCATAATGGTTGCACGCTCGCGAAAAGCTCAGAGGGGCAGGAAGTAGCCTCAAGCGGAGTGAGGTTGATGGCCTGAAGGTCATTAGTGAAGGTCTTTAAGAAAGTTTCAGTGCGCGCATGTCCGCGACGAAAGGGATTGCTTGGCGGATTTAGCACAACGGTCGCCAGGGGGTTGAGTTCTCCGCGTCCGTAGCTGCGTAGCACGTGGCCGAGAAGCCGCTGTCTCCGCGCCCTGAGAACGGAGCTCACCGGCGGGACGCAGGAGCGAGCAGCGAGCGCACGGTTTTACAGCCTTTCGGGGTAGCGTACGTCAAGAGCGAAACGCAACAAGGCTCTGAAGGTGGCGTCGAGAGCCCGCTTGCGAGATTCCGTGATTGGCAGAGCCTCCAAGCAATAAAGGAATATCAGCTGTACGGCAGCACGAAAAATCCGGATTTCGAGTTAGTCAGGCACGGGCGAGCAGAAGATGGGGCTTAGCTGTCGAGCAGCTGTCCAGGCTTGCGCACGACGATCGGCGACGATGTCCTCCTGAGACACCACCAGCGAGCCGAGGTACCGAAAGTCCGAGCAGGCAGAGATTTCGTCACCGTTAATGGGTGAGAGCAGACGGGTCGCTGATGCCGACGTGGAGCACCTCGGTCTTGCGAGCGTTCACTTCGAGGCCGACTCTGGCACCTTCCTCGCAGATTCTGTTGAGCGCTTACTGAGCGGCCGAAGGGTCTCTACGCACCAGGGCGATGTCGGCAAAAGCAAGGGCATCCAGCGTGGTCTCAGGGTGACGCGAGCTGCGGCGGCGGACAACAACATAGGCTTCGTCTTCAGAGAGGGAACGGCGAAGGACGTAATCGATATGTTGTGTCCCGAGACGGACCAACCGGTCCTGCTGCTTGCCAACCAACCGTCGCGCTGCACGAACGCACAGGCCCTGGTGACTATGTCCCCGCGCTGATCCCCAAAAAAGGAAACACTTGGAATCACTCACGATTAACTTCGTCGTATACTTCGCGCGCTCGCTCGCCTCGCGGTTCTGCTGTTACTCTTGCTCTCAAATTGTCTTGTTTCCTATCCTCAGGGTTCGCTTCGTACTGTTTAGTGCTACCTTAATTGTGTCACACAAACGCGGCCTTCTAGCGAGAGCGACGGGCGGCGCGCACGATAATGTATATTTGAAAATTACTTATCTGCCCCTCACAGCTAAGCCGGGGGGGGGCGGCAGACAGCGCTCATGACAAAAAAAATAGACTGGCTCTGCCTGATTGTTGAAGAACGCCACAGAGCGCACGCAGCATAAGACGAAAACTGGGGTGGCGGCAAATTGACTGCCAGCTTAGACTGGCCGTGAAAAGTAATGCTTATACCTTTTTAATCAATAGTTTGATAATTCTCTAGAAGATCTTAAATTTCTGCATTTGTTTTTGACTCGGTTGAAACTTATTTCTGATATGACGTCCGACTTGCTTTGGTGCAATTTGACGCTTTCGTAGAAAATCCAGAAAGACTTATAGACCGTTGGGTGCTTGTTGCCGTTTTAGTGGTTTGTCTTGAACTACATATTCCATAAAATCTTTTATCTCACTGTCAGACAAGTCTACTGAGTCTAGATTGTAATCTTGATTTTCAAAGAGACTGTTTGAGAGCATCGAAGCGCATGCGCAAGGCTTTCGGTATAGGCCTCGTTTCGGTTGTAGGTTCTGGTACTGCTGCTGTACTTTTGCGAACAAAAGGTTGTTCCAATCCTGTTTGAAAATTCTTACGTGACATTAAATGTCTATTCTCCAAATCGTTTCGTTTCAGTTGAGCCGTAGCAGTCGGCGTTGCTTGGTTTACTTCGTCCAGTGTTGTGGTTCCGCTTAACCGACCCCTGGCCGCCTACTCAAGCTCCCGAGGGACTTAGAGGACGAGCACGAGGTTGCTTCGGTCCCCTGGCCGGACCGATTTCGGATACTGAGCGGGGGATCGCTTCGAATAGCCTAGTCGATCCGTCCCTAAATTCCCTTCGACCACGGGCGCTCCTAAAGCCAGAACGATAAAATAATTGAGACGCAAACGCGAGAACTTACTTTCCAAAAGTGGTGGATGGGACAGACGAACCTAGCAGTTGCGGACGAATTGTATTATGATTTATCGAGAGTAGGTGAAAACGCGCTCTACTTGCGCCCGCTATCATTCATTAAATATATCTCGACTGACCAAGCTCACCCTAAGGCTTACGCCCTAGGGTTCCTAGTCAGTCGGACTCAAGCGTCTTATACTTGAGCTACAAATAAACATCACTGCTGCTTCTGATAGGCCGATATACGACCGCGTCTAGGGGTGGGGGGTTTGGGGCCAACAGCGATAGAGGGGGGAATGGGGCAGGCCAGGCAGCAAGGCCGCCAAGGGGGGTTTGAACCTGCCTCACTCACAAACGGACTCAGGCGTAAACAAGATAAGAAAAAAGGGGGTGGGTAAGAGTGCCGTGCCAAGTGCAATTAACACTGAGAGCCAGAGCAGGCTCATCAGTGCCGATGCACTCGGGCACAACACCAGCATATCCATTTCGTTTCAAATTTCTGTCATATTTTTTAGGCTTCGAGTGCGAGCTTCCGGGTCAGTCCGATCAAAAATGTTTTGGCAGTTATACACAAGTCAGCGGTATATGATGTGCGTATTAAGTAAACATAATGCTAAACTCTTTACAACCAACTACTGTAATCGACAATTACTAAATCATGTGGTTTAAAACGAGAAACTATATCTGGTGGGAAACCTTTCATGAAATAAACAGGGTCAGTTCCAGAATTAGTCCAATTTTGCTTTATACGTTGCTGCTCCTCTGGAATCAAATCGGTGCCATGACATCAGACAAGACGACAGGGCTTTTCGTCAAACAACTCATTCCGCTCTTTCAACAATCGCAGTGTCCATTCCGTTTTACCAGCTATAGACGGACGCGCAACAATAAATGTAGAGTCATGTGCTAGCTTCATATTGTATGTTTCCATGTTTACGCTCCAAATCGTTGTTTAATTTGCATAATATTGGCGACGAATTTTGCAGCTAGCTTTTCTCCAAAGTCAGTCAAAGTATCGCGAGCAATTTCTCGCGCACCAAACTCTAACTGCTGATAAGCTTTCAGTCGTTCTTGCACGTCAGAGTATTTTTCGTATGCCACGTCGTGAAGCATGCACAATTTGTCAAGCCGGTTAATTCCTTGCTGTTCCTTTTTAAGTCTCTTGCAAGCGTGTACGTGGCCCACAAAATTGATAACCACCAGGTAAATGCGCCTCAATGGGTAAATGGTTGATTAACCAGTTTAGTCGCGTTGACTTCCTTTCTTCTTTTTCGAAAAAATTGAACGTTTTTTTAAAAATCTTTAACTTATGTTTTCTTTGTACAGACATATTTCTTATACGAATATATTTAAAAATCAACAAGTTAAACTTTAAATCTCAAGACGCATAATGAAGAAAAATAAATAAAAGCTTATAGTCATTTATGTTGCAGTTCATTAATCAAATCAATGCGCATTGAAACCGGTGCCTCTCACAGGTGGTTCGTCTATTAGTTTAGAATTTCCTTCGGCATCAACAAATAATTGCTGGTGTAGCCAAAACTTCTAAAAAAAGTTCAGCAAGGGCGTCTCCTCGTTCGACGACCAAATCTTCATTGCCGAGATGGCGAAAATGGCGAGAACAATTTCGCGCTCGAATTTATGACGTATTGGATAAGTCTTTATGTCAGCTCCCTTGACTGCTAATTTCCAACGAGGTTCCACTCGACCCAAGTGGTTATTTGGCAGCTTAACTCTAATGCCTGTGCGAATAATTTGTCTTTGGCCAGGCGAATTAACAAGCTTAAATAGCGAACAAAAGAGTATAACCTCCAGATTCATCGAGTTCCCGTTCCGGAATGATTGCACAGTCAAATGCCTTTTTGATGACAATCTGATTGTTCATGTTGGTTTTAGCTGCAATTGAGAAAGTAGCAAAATATTTTTTTATTTCTTCAGGTTGAAGTGTCTTAAAATTTACTTCTTCTTCTTCGATGTCTAAAAATACAAGCTCCCCTAACACTCTATTTATTTCAAAGTAATTATAATAAATCAATTTTCAAATAAGTCTCCGAAATCAAAAGTAATGTTGAAACGCATTTACTTATACTCGTAATAAAACTTGACAGCAAACAGACACCAGATTTCGACTGTCAAAGCAGATTTAGATTGCCAGCAAAAAAGTAAAACTAAATCGTGCTACCGAATCCGTTCGCTCGTCGCTTGGCTGTGGGCTCCAACATGCGACACTTGCAGCATTGCTCCGAAGCAGTTAAAGCTGGGTTTATTGCGCGCTCCAAAATTAACTGAGCAATCCGATCGCCCGAGTTCAAGGCAAAGTCTGGCGAGCTGTGGTTGTAAATAGTGACAGAGATTTCGCCAGTGTAGTCCGGGTCAATGACACCCCCACCGACAACTAATCCCTTCATGGCTAAATTGGAGCGCGCTGCAATCCGACCGTAGGTACCGTGTGGCAGTTGAATTTGAACACCAGTTCTAACAACGAGGCGATCGTGAGTAGGCACGATGCCTTCAACGGCAGCACAGATGTCGTATCCAATCGATCCGATAGTTTGTCGTCTTGGTACATTTGCTGAATCTAACACGAGACGAACAAGCATTGGTTATCTGTTCTGTTGTCTAGTTTTCGGTTGCCGACTAGTTGACGATGCTTTCTCTTGCTTGTTATCCTCTTCAATGGTGCTCAAGGTTGCCATTCTTTGACCGGTGATTTGGTTAAGTGGAAAAAATCTTTATTGATAAAGTTAAATCTGTAATTAGCTCTAGGGTCTGGTGTTCGCGGCCTAGGATAGTGCTTTGTTGGTATATAGCATTTTGCAGTCAAGTTTGAACTGCGGGCATTCAAATTAGACGCTTGACCAGATCTCACTGCTGGCACAAATGCTATATATGGCCTAGAAAAAATCACGCTGGTGGGCACTCAATTTAGACAAGGGGCATTCAAATTAGACAAGTTCTCAGGCGCATTGGCTGGGCAATTCAAGATCGTGTTGCGTCTGTTGTCAGACAACCATTCTGTGAACCCTGAACTATGAAGATAAGAACAAGTTATAACACAGTAAGCATGTGAACAAACAAAACAGGGTGCTCAGCACATCAATGAAGCGCCAGATGGCCAAAGGCGGCCAGATGGTCCTTCATTGCAGGATTCATTCGACGGTGCCTGGCTCCTCCCCTTGGTAGCGCGTATCGCTGGCCATCCTGAACAAACTTGTTCCAGATGTTGTACACTGATGATCTCTGTTGAAATTAGTAGACTCAAAAAATGAACAATTCTAGAGCCAGAACCGGGCTCACCCAAAAAAAACAACCAAAACGCCCCCTGCGCAAGTCATTATATTTTGAGACAACAAAATAGATAAGATAAGGGGGTTAGACGGCCGGGGCGGGGTAAGAAAGTACATGGCTAGCGTACGTAGAGGGGAGGGTGCCGCACAAGAATCGATAACAATTTTAGATGAGGCATGGGGCCGGTAGAATTCCGCGACACCCCCAAAAATGGGAACATTTTTCGAATATTGAAGCAGTACAGTACTTGGGGATGAGGGAAAAATGATTTTTTGTGAAATAATAATTTGTTGAGCATACAGGATACCAGCATTGATTCGAGTATAGATTAAATTGTTTACTTTTAATGGTTAACAATGAACCCATCACCAAAAATGCGCCAACTGGCTGGACATTGAATAAATATGAATTTGAGTGAATATGCTCGCTGGACCTCAAAGGGATGCAGTAAATATAGCGAGAGAAAAAACTGGTTTGACAAAATGTTAACATTGAAAAATCGGTAAATTGGCAGATTGTAGATTAACCACGATTAATTAAAGACGGAGAAGTGAGAAAAAAATCCGAAACTACTCAGAAATCTCCAGCGGCATCAGGGCCTGAACCGGACGCCTAATGCGCCCCAACCTCCGAGCTCCCTCACCGCTGACCACCCTAACCACAGCAGAACGACCGACACCATCACGACCTTTACGAACTGCCTCGATCACGCCGAGCTTCCAAGTCAGCCTTGGTTGACGAGGTTCACCACTGACGACCACAACGTCACCCTGCTGGGGCACAGGGCCACCACCGCGCGACTGGAACGACTTCTCACGAAGAGCAGTGACGTAATGCTTCTGCCAGACGTCCCAGAATGCGTTCAATGATCTTCGGAGTATTTTCAAACGATTAGATAGTGGCAAGACTGTCGTTGACGTTGCAGCGGATTTATCTGGTTCGAGAGTTAGACGAGCACCATTCAAGAAGTGTGCCGGGGTGATCACTTCGTTCTGATCATCCGCAGAGACGTACAGCAACGGTCTGCTGTTGACAATCGCTTCTACTTCAATTACGGTCGTCGCCAACTGATCGAAAGAGAGCTGAGCCCGACCGACACTTTTCTTCAGCGCACTCTTGATGACTCCGACGAGACGCTCCCAGAATCCGCCCCACCAGGGCGCCTTTTCTGGGATAAAGTTCCAGACTATTCTTCTCTCAGCACAGAAGCCTTGCACTTGTTTGCTAGTACTGGCACCAAGAATTCGAGCTGCTGATCGGAACGTTTTGGCATTATCGCTGATCATTGACGGTATACCTCGCCGGGCCACGAAGCGCCGCAGTCCATGCAGAAATTGCTTCGTTGACATGTCCGCCAAAAGCTCTAGATGCACAGCTCGCGTCGATGAACACGTGAGAAGCAGGACATACGCCTTTGATTGCTCGAGGCTCGACTCGTCACTCTCCCCCTGTTCGATACAGAATCGGACCAAAATAGTCGAGACCGACTGTTTGAAAGGGGCGCACGTCAGACAAGCGAAATTTTGGCAGCTCAGGAATCACCGGTACGGCGTATGGACGACCTTGAAGCTTCCGACAGGTCACACAACGGGAAAGCTCGCGCTTCACGGTTTGACGTCCTTTGAGAATCCAGAACTTCTCCCGAATCTTGCACAGCGTGGCCGACACACCTGCATGAGCTACAGAATTGTGTGCACGTCTGATAATGAGCTGCTCAAGAGGAGTGTGCCGAGGAATTAGAATCGGGTTGTTGACTTGAAATGGAAATGCTTCACCGATCCGGCCTTGAGAGCGCAGCAAACCATCCTTGTCCAGGATTAGATTTAGATCCTTGTTGAGAGACGTAGCAGCAGAACGCCGAGTAAGATGATTGAGTTCTTTCGCGAATGCTGTTTGCTGCACAGAGCGAAGCCAGAGCAGCTTTCTTTCATGCAACTCTGCGGTTGTGACGACAGTAGACTTGTGCACCGGAGCATTGTCTACACCGGCGTGAAGATTGAAGATAAAGCGTCGTACCAATGCGGTCACACGGATTAACCGACTGAAGGATGAGAATCATGTCACGTCTATGATGTTGGACAAATCCGCAGTGCGCAAAGGTGGAGAGTCGTCAGGATCAGAGTCCAACAGACCTGCGGCTGATGTAGTGAGGACAGCAGTTAAGACAGTGTCCGATTCGTCGATGCAGCTCGAGTTATCCAGCCCGTTGCTCGTAGCGGAGGGAAAATTTCCCGATCGCAAAAATTCTGGGCCATGAAACCAGAAGTTGTTTCCGAGCAGTTTTTCCGGTTGACAGCCACGAGACGGAATGTCCGCGGGATTTTGCTTCCCCGGAACATGCTGCCATTCTGAGATGGAGGTCAAACGACGAATTTCTTGAGCACGATTGTTCACGAAAACTTTGCGCAGCTTCTCTGTGTTAGTTATCCAGCAGAGCGCTCTCAAACTGTCAGTCCACAGGAAGCGAGGGACTCCCAGAAATTGTTGTGATGTCACGTGCATAAGACGCGCTAATATCAGCGCACCCAACAATTCCAGGCGAGCAATAGATAGGTGCGAAAGCGGCGCAACGCGAGACTTCGCTACAACGAGTTCCGTCGACACAGTGCCGCTAGCAGATTCGGCCCTGACATAGATACAAGCCGCAAAGGCAGACTCGCTGGCATCACAGAAGCCGTGCAGTTGCAGAGCGCTTGGAGCGGAGTCAAGGTCTCGGAAAAGATATCGAGGAACTTCAAAGAGACAACGGGACCAAGACTGCTGCCAGCGCTGCCAAGCGAGCTCGATATCAGGTGGAAGCGCCTCATCCCACTCGATTTTTCTTACGCACAGCTGCTGCAGCAGTAACTTGGCAACTAGTACAGCCGGCGAAAGGAAGCCGAGAGGATCGTAGACCGAAGCCAGCTTGCTAAGGATAGATCGCTTTGAAGGGACTCGCGCAGAATCGGGGCGAGCCAGTACACGAAAGTCCAAGCAAAAGATATCCGTGTCCGAACACCATTGTAATCCGAGGACGCTATTGACATGGCCACGGTCCTGCTCTGGAAGAGAGCGAGTGAAATCAGAAGAATTGGACATCCACTGTCGCATATTCATGGCGGCGCGATGGAAAAGACGCTTAGTGTCAGAATACAGAGTCAAGGCGTCCTCCTTCGATTGACAGCTAGTCACTAAATTGTCGACGTAGAGATCCTGGCGTAGAATGTTGGCACAGTGCTGAAAGGCTGACCCGAGCGTATCTAGATGATGCAGAATTGTGGCTCGTAACACACCAGGCGAACAGGTCAATCCAAACGGCAGGCGACAGAACCGATAATGTAGAATCTGCCGTTTGTCGGAGAAATCAGGCCACAGAAAGCGTAATTTGTCTCGATCATCAGCGTGAATTGAGATTTGAAGAAATGCCTTTTCGATGTCTCCTAGAACAGCGATAGGATGGCGACAGAATCGAATGAGAATTTCAGGAATTCTAGGGAAGTCCGTTGGGCCGACTTGAAGGTAGTCATTTATAGAGAAGTCACCGCGACCGAAACGTGCGGAACCATCAAAGACTATGCGCAACTTCGTGTGCTCACTGTTGTCCTTCGTGACGCAGCTGTGCGGAAGATAGTGATAGTCGATGTCCGCCTGGATGTCAGTATGCGGCACTCTCTCGATGATTCCAGAGGCTTCTTGCTCCAGGATAATGTGGTCGGCTTTGTTGAACAGCTCTTGGTTGCGAGATAGAGAACGTATAGATGAACCTAGTCGCTTGAACGCCAGATCAAGGTGATTGTGCAGATAACGAGACTCAGCCGGATACTTCCATGGGAGCTTGACTTCGTCGCGGCCATTGACGAGAACTGGTTCACAGGCGAAAACACTATCAGCTGTTTCACGTCGTGTCTCTGACACTCCTAGCGCCTCAAGCCTCCAGAAGTTCGCAAGGTCGCACTCGTGCGCTGGAGTAGCAGAAACTAGCAGTGGGTCTGCAACAGTGCAACAGAGAGCCTGCAGTGTGTCCGCCTGATCTGCAGACGGTGTACGATTTAATTGACTGCTGGACTCGTCGCCAAGTCGCACTGGACCACACAGAACGAAACCTAACTTTGAGGACACAGCCGCCGGACCAGAGCTGCCACGAATAACTTCGCCTTCGACAATGTCGTAGTACTGGTCAGCACCAATCAATATTGAAATTGGAGTGCTGGCGTCTCGCGGATCATACGGATCAGCCAAGTCGAGGTTTTGTAGATGAGGAAATTCGTTTACAAACAAAGACCGTTGCGGCTGGCTGATCTCCTTGATGACATTAGCACGTAGCTTCAGAAGCCGATGAGAGTCCACTTTCCGTAGAGAGAAACTAACTGTGCCAGAACTGATTGAAGTTGTGAGTCCTGTGAAAGTGGATACCGTGAGCGCCTCCGATTGTGCAGCGGATATGCCCAAGATGTTACAGACGTCTTCTCTGATATAGGTCCTGTTACTAGCTGTATCAAGCAGAACACGAACCAGGAGTTCCCGACGTCCACCAGCGCTGAGCAGCACCGCTTTGGCGACAGGTAAGGCGACAGTCGGGTTGCTGCTGACAAACATAATTGACGTGAAATGATCCGAACTGAGAGATTTTTTGGCCCAGCTCGTTACGTGTAGCGCAGATAGTGACAGAATGTGCAGTATCCGGCTCAGATGAAGATTTTTGTAGTTCAGCACCGGTTGCACTTACTTGCTGGTGTGACTCCGTTTGGACTGCAGACGTGGGAAGGCACTGATTTCGGGACTTTGGCTGAAAGCGATTGCGTCTGCCGGCACCATTGTTAGAGTTTTTATTTGTAGTTGCCTGATTGTTGCTTCCCGAGGGTGCCTTGGGCGTGGGGGCGTGAGCAGTGTTGCAGATGCTCACATGATGAGCTCCCCCGCAGACCCTGCACTTAACAGAGCTAGTGCACTCGCGGGCCCCATGACCTGTACGCAGACAGCGATAACAACGCCTTTCGTGTTGCAGAAACTCCCGACGGCTGGAGGCTGAGGAGAGCTTGGTGCACTCTGCAGAGCTGTGTCCTTCACCACAGTAAGTGCAGAATACTCGACCAGACGAGTCCTTAGTGAACCCTGACGCACCTGACTGGACGGCCAAAGTAGACAGTGAGGGCTTGGGAAAGTTTGGAACGCGATCCCGATCTTGACCGGACTTTTTGCCAGAGACGATAGCCTTCTGGCGCACGTTAATTTCATCACTCAAAACTTCTAAGAATCCGGCAAGCGATTCAACGTCAGACTTAGAGTAATTTGCAGATTTCAAAAGTTCCAGCCGCAAGTCATCGGGACATCGCTTAAGTAGATTCGGTAGCAATAGACTCTCGTATGCTGATGCCTGAACGCCGTGAACTTCGAGACTGCGCACAGCGGCGGCGACATCATCGTGAAAGCGTTGCAGGCTCGATAGAGAGGAGTCTGCGAGCCGGAGTTCCGACAGCTGATGCATCAGCTCTCTGACGAGCATCTCGGGTTTGCCAAAGCGATTTTTCAGAATTTCAATTGCAGCGCCGTAGTTAGCACCCGTCACTGCGAGTCCACGAATACCTGACTTTGCCGACTCCGAGAGACACGACAACAAATAATTGAATTTATCCACGTCAGAAAGTGATGAGTTTGAATCTACAGATGAAGAAAATTGATCCCAGAATGGCTGCCAACCAGCTTTCGTACCATCGAAAATTGGTAGTTGACGCTTAGGAAGTTTTACCTGCGGCTGAGCAAAACCAGCAGGCAGCTCATGTCTGGAGCTAAGAGACCTTTCTAACTGCTTGATGTACTTGCGACAGCGATATGAATACTCTCCGCCTCCTATGCTTCCATCTTTTCCTCTGCCAGGTCGTCCTGCACTAACTTGTCAGCCTCTTCCAAGGCTTCCAGCTTCTCAGTGAGAAGATCCAAGCACGCTTCCGCATCGGCCTTTGATTCAGAATTCAAATAGGATAACGACAAGAGCTTCTCAGCCTTTGCTATAGTGCGAGTAACAGCTGATCTTATCACCGACCGCTTTTTAACTTCCGACGACGACATCACAACAACCCAGCAAGACGGCTTAGGCAGTCAGCAATGAGCGAGCAGAGGAAGAGCGCAAAGGGACTCAGATCAGAACGCCCAGTGACAACAGAGATCCGGAGTGAGAGAGAATGGCAATTACAACAGACAAGACAATTAACTTGATCAACGCAAAAATTTTTATACGCCTAGAATGAAAACTGATTACTGACACGAAAAAATTGTCACCAGGGGCAAATAAGCTAAGTGAACAAAACAAATAGAAAAAGTAAATTAAAATCTTAGCTTGCAGACGATTCCCAGGTGATGCCAGTCCAATCCAAAGTGCTCCGAGACCGTACAAGAGAGGCCACAACAGATGATCCCGGGATCCAGCGAGAATGCAGAGAACGAGAACAGCAGATCCTAGAGCGCCGCTACTGCCGAGATAACTGACACCAGACCGGAGATTGCAGGTAGAAGACCGATGAGATGAGACACCAGACCGAAAGACCAGGCCGCAGACTGAAGAGACGAGACACTAGACCGAGAAAAGCCAGACCGGCGCAGACGAAGAATTGTTGCTGAAATTACCGGCAGTTGCAGCCGAAACCAGGAGCACAGACGAAACTCTCCAACAGATTCACAACGCCAGGTGGTAGTAAATTGCAGTTTGTTGAGACGCGATTGCGTAGAGCCAATTACAGGGGTTTAATTTGTTTCGGGCGCCATGTTGAAATTAGTAGACTCAAAAAATGAACAATTCTAGAGCCAGAACCGGGCTCACCCAAAAAAAAACAACCAAAACGCCCCCTGCGCAAGTCATTATATTTTGAGACAACAAAATAGATAAGATAAGGGGGTTAGACGGCCGGGCGGGGTAAGAAAGTACATGGCTAGCGTACGTAGAGGGGAGGGTGCCGCACAAGAATCGATAACAATTTTAGATGAGGCATGGGGCCGGTTCCGCGACAATCTCTTGACATCCAACATGTTGGCAATTTCAGCCACAGAGTCACCACGTTGGCATGCCCCAATAATGAGGTCACGCTTCTCTCTGGAAATTCTTGCATAGCGACGAATCGGATTGTCCATGGTCTTTCTCTCTGGCACACATAGACTTTCCGCTGCTTGTCTAATTTGAATGCCCGTTGTCTAAATTGAGTGCCCGTCAGTGTGTTTCAGTTTGTGCCACAGACATAAAGTTCTGCTTGACTTGGGGACGGATTCTGAAATTTGGCTCTTCCCTTCTTGTCTAATTTGAATGCCCGCAGTTCAAACTTGACTGCAAAATGCTATAATATCTTCAAATGCTAAGTTTCTACACTGAGGGTACCTTTTGATATTCATTATTTAACCAAATAATAAAATAAGACAAGTCTTTACACATGCTAAAATATACAAACATAAAATAATCAACGAGGCTTGTAATAAAAGTTATTATAATGAACATATAGAGTTAAAAATGTTCATACAAGCAATATATTCGAGTTAGAACTTAGTAGAAATCTACAAATCAACTTGACATACGCCAATGACCAAATGGAAGTGAGGCAATAGTGCTGGTCCATGCGCGTTTAGTATCAAAAAAGATTAGCGCGAGCTTCGTTTGTTGAAACATGAATACCCGTTGCTTTCTTGAACTGATGCACTGCATGCATTCATGGAAAACTTTGCACTTGTGCAAAACTCTTAAATAGTCTCGATGCTTGATAGTCTGAGCGACAGATTTGCAAACACCTTTGCATCGGGAAATTTGTCGAAAAGTCTTGTCGGCAAACAGAAACGAAAAATTCTTTAGGCGTAGACACGCTATCTTTCCAAGCCACGTGTCAGACTTTACCTGACCGGACCGAAGTCCGGCGCGCTCCGCGCGTCGCCCACCGCAACCACCACCGCCGCCGCCGCTCAGGCAATGAGAGTGTAGTTTGTGCGCGACTTTTGCCATAAATTTTGAGCATTATGTCAAGCTGCTCAATAGCTTGATATTGTCAATTACTACCTCAAGTTTGGAAATTGTCAATTTTTGTTGTGAGATCGGAAATGGTGTGAGAAAAACATCATTGAATGCCTCGGGAGATGAAAATTTTTTTGAAAAATTCAAAACTTTTTTAAATTACAAAATGCACTATCTTTATCAAAAATAATAAATTGTGAAATTTACTAAGTAATTTTTGTCAAAACTGATAATTTTATTGTCTATCTCATTTCGAACAACGTTGCAGTGGAGAAAATATTTTTTACAAACTTCGTCTCTTAAAGTAGTGTACTTACTATACATGTTTTATAAAAAAAACCCTTGAAATAAAATTTGTCAAGTTTTAACAAAAAGCACTCTCGTCAACTTAATTTGCCGAATGCCAGCGCTAAAAACAGCCAGTTTGGTTTGGGAGTTGCTCAGGAAAATGCTGCACAGCATCAGCACCAGCAATTGCTTGCTTTACTCCACAGGCCGGTCTCTTCCTCCCAGTTCCAGTGCGCTCAACCACCCTTGATTCCCAACTATACCCTTGATTCGCTGCATATAAAACTACCCTCTTAATATCGCAGTGCAGCATGCACTTATTATTTTATCATTAACACACTAATGAATTCTACAAAATTCTCATCTTCTTGCAAGAGATATTCTTTTTTGTTCGTAAGTAAAGCGAAGTATTTTTGGCTTGCTGAAGCGCAAAATTTAAGCCAGCGCCGCGAGCAAGTATACCAACTTTTTGTTTCTAGTTCCGTGTTATTGCAATTCCGCAACGCTATGGGACTTTGAATTCTCGTGCGAACGTACTTAAACCTTCCATAATTTTATTATTCCGTAAGAAATTTCACGAGCTGTGATGTTTTACGACTATCAAATTTATTGAAAATATAAAAGTATTGGTCGCACGTGAAGGGTTTTGGCCTACGTGCTGCATTGACAGTTTCAGCCTCAGGGTGCAGGTGCCCACCTGAGCACACCACCTGACAGATAGACGAGCCCATGGTAGCTTGTTCAGATGATGTGGGCGAGTGGCTAGGACCTATTTCTAGCAGAGGACAGCGAGAGACAAGCAGGGAGATTTTAAAAGGTAGAGATTAGAGAGGGGTATAGAAAGGACTTGCGTGGGGGTGTCTTGCCTGGAAGAGACTGGGTTAGCTACATGTACTGTTGCATTATTAAGTTACGATAGTAGTCTTTTTGCCCTAATAGATTAACTTACTGCCTGAGGCGATGATTTAAAATAAGCTGCTCTTTCATTATTAACATTTAAATATTATCTTCGTTTATATTTAAATGTACGCTTTCTGATTTTCTAACTAACTGATCGATCAATAATTAATCAATTGTATTTCGTTGCGGTCCAGTCGGACCAATACTAATAAAAACTGGCTGAGCATACAAATAGCTCATATATCTTCGGAGAACAACTATACAAGCTACGTCTTCTCGACTTCTCTCGTCAACACAACAGCTATGGCTAAGCCTTCCCCGCGGTGAAGCATGAGGAAGTTGAGGCCGGCTGGCAGCGGCGCCCTAGCGGGCGCCAGTGAGTATGAGAGTCTGCAGGTGGTGATTGGCCGGCAATAGTACAACCCCTGGCTATAGAAGCATCGGCGCACTGAGTTATACTTAAAACGATAGATAAGTCCATTTCTTCTCATACCACTCTTAGCAGTCCTGGCGTCAGTAGTTTCTTAGGCTCACACCCACAAAGAATCCCTGCTAAAAGCCCTCTGGTATGTTATGCAGACTCTGGATATAACTTAAACGAGTCTCTGAAAGTTATTCCACGCTCATATTTACCTCATTTTATCGTTGAGTGACTTGTTTGCTGATAGACATTCGAGACCAATAGCTCCTTGAAAGAGTAAAGCGAATAAGCACGTGAAGAAATTCAATATGTCAGGAACGTCAGAGAAAAACGATTGATAACTTGAATGTTGACTTGCCGAGGTAACACTCCATTGTATTTTGCAAAAAGGGGCTGTAAATTTTTAAGACACGTATAAACGTTTAAAATAGTTCTGGCAAAGCTTGCCAATGAAATGTTCGTAAAACAATTGTAAGTGCAAATCAAACTAAATGATTGCAAAGTTGGTAACAAGTGTAGCACAAAAAGTAATTTTTGCAGATAATTATGGTCAGAATATTAATAATAATTTCGTACGTCAAGTCTTAACCAGTCAAAATTTCGGATTTCTGCAGTACACGGCACTATGGGGAACTGCGTCTGCAGGGATTAACACGCGGCTGTTGTGTGGCCGCTGGTTGTCAAAGACGTCCATCTAACCAGACAACTGACGAATTCGAAGTTCATAGTGTTGTTGGTGGGATTTTAATGTGATTCCAGCAAGCGTCAGAACGAACTCATCCACCTCAACTTCTCCACGCAGATTCATTGGTGTACCGATACCAGGCCAGATAAGCAGCATCGGAACTAGCCGCCTGGGAGCAACTGTCATAGATGCATTGCATACAGACGATAGTCTTTGTGGGCAAAGTTTTATCTCTGGCTGGTTGAACTCCGCGCAGATAACATTTTCTATACTTCGATTGACCACGTCAGTTTGAAAACTAAGTGCCTCTTGTGGGTAGCTAAATCTATCAAACTCGCATTTATGCCCTTCAGAACATACTGCCAATCGAGAAGTGCACTATAGGAGTGGCTGCAATATGAGTTTAATTACATGAGCTTCATCTCCATCATTGTGGTTGACATAAACAATTCGACCGGAAGTAATTGATTTCTCTAGAAATGTTTCACGTTATTCTGATCTAAGAATAGCATCAAGCAGAGTAACCTGCATTTCTTGATGGGATTTTGCTGTGGCCATCCAGAGGAGACAGTTACCAATGTTGCTGTTGCCGTGCTTATGAACAAAATCTTCTTTGAATTGCTTCTTGTTTATTTGCAAGTTTTCTCGCAAATAAAAAACTAACGCCATGCAAATTTGATCAACTGCACACATTCAAAAGAGAAGAATTTCAACGGCTCGCTGCAACCCTGGCCAGTTATTGTAGTGTTTAACGACAACAGTGCTCATCAATCTCACCGTACTGGGCAGTGAAATGCTCTGGCGCTCGAAGTATTTCCCAACCGGAAAGTGCTTAGCAGCACCCGAGTGATTGGTTTTCTTTTTTGTAACGATGCTTTGAGAGGCTTGAAAAGCACTAACATCAAAAGAATTACACATCGGAGTAAAAAATCGAGCGAGTCTGCGTAGGCTAATTTTTTGATAGTGTTCTTGAGCCACGCATTAAGCGATCGATAGATGCTGTTGCGGATGAAGCGGTGTGGTCCTGCGGACCCACTGGTTCGGCAGATCGTCCGACAGGCGCTGTCACAGATGAAGCGGTGTGGTCCTGCGGACCCACTGATTCGGCAGACTGTTCGACGGAAGATAATTCCATATATGGTCGGTTGGCGCTAGAGCAATCGTATGGCAGATCACGAAAAGATTGAAAATTTAGGGCATCTTGTCCGCGGCTGCAATCTTGAAATTCGCAAGCAGAATTGGCCAACTGTAACTTAAGGCGCCCTCTTGAAAAATCTTCAAGTAGTCCTTTATACTCGAATAATGGCAATGAACGGCCGCTCATGACATCCCTGCGCACAGTGCGATGGTAAACCTCAACACTGCCTTCACTATTCCGAAAGTCGTCAACGGTGGCTTTTCCAGTAAAATGGCGCTCTGCATCAATCATCATGCCACTGAATAGTGGATAGTAGGCATACAGCATAAAATTTTCTGGGGCCAATTCCTCGTTTTGGTAAGGGTTGACCAGTGATATCTGTGATTGACAAGCCTGAACACAGAAAAAGTTTGTTTGTTCCAGACACTGTTGGGCTTGGCGAAAGAAGGCTGACAAAGAACGAATAGTTTCTCTTGCTTCAAAATCGAGATCTTTAAGAGAACTGACTGTTTCTGAAGAGCTTGAAGAGCTCTTGCTTCGAAGTCACTGTCAAATGAATCACTGTCACATTCGTACTCCATCATGGCCTGAATACGAGGCAATACTTTAGATGCATTACGTTTTAAGAGCACATACGAGCGTACAGTAGGTTCTTTAGGTTGGTGCGTCCATCACTCGAGGTTGCAGTGACTGCGATTAAAGCAAACCCTCGCAAGTAAACTGCTTGTACTGCTGGAGTAGCACTCCGCACTTCGATCCAGTGTCTTACTTCGTTGATGATATGGCTTCTTCCTAACACGACAGCAGTTCGCTGACGTACTTGACTAAGCGTGGCCCGCAACAGCTTCGGAATACTAGCCTGTGAATTCTTTGCCTGAAATCTAATAAAAAACCGCTTTAGGTAATCTGATATTGCCACGCTAATATAGACTTGTAGGGCAACGTGCATTAAACAGTGCTGCCACTCGCTGTGTTATTATCACATCTGTGTTTTTTTCATGAAATTGCTGTGCTATGTGTTAATAATTTAATTTTCCCTATCACCTATGTTTTTTTATTTTCTGCTACTCCTCCTAATATTTTATGTTGCTATCTCATTGTAACAAAATAAATGCTTTAGTTTTTTAAGCAAATAAATTTAGACGGTGACAGTCCTATTCCCTATTTAGTAGGGTGCGTTCGAGTAGCCTTAAAATGGTTTAAACTGACTTAAAATGATTTAAACTGGTTTAAACTGCCAGTTTAACGTCCTTAGTAAAACAAAGAAAAATAAATAAAATTTTTACTAATTCGTGCGCATGCTAATTCTTCGCGATAATAATGTTATTATTATCCAGTTTAAACTATTTCAAACTTGTTATATCAGTTTAAAGCTGTTTAGGCAATTTTTCTTCGCTAATTATAACGAACTGAAATTAGTAGAAATCTTTCGTTGCCCAAGCTTTCGTTAAATTTTAATATAAACAATGAATAAAAAGCATAAAAACTATTTAAAAATGCCTTAAACGCCAGTTTAAATGACAAAATGCTTTCAAGCAACAGCGGCCACGAGGAAAAACCGCACCATTTAAACTCACTATATTTTCGCTTCGAAAGATTTGCTTAACTACAAGGACGCACACGTTACATACATAAATTTAAAAGCATTTCAGTCTAATATAAAAGAAAAAAAAATTTAAAGCAGAATAGTTTTTACTCTCAAGCAAAGATCAACATCAGAACCAGGATACAGAAGTGGTGTTTCAAATAAATTACTATGTGACGGTGTTGATTTAGGTAATTATCTTGTAGAGAATTTATTTCTATATTTATTTATCCGCTATAATTGTTATTTATATTTTTCCTACCGTCTCAATGTATTCGGTGATTATTCATTTGTGATATTTTGTTTTACCGTAATTTCCAAGAAGTGAGTTATGTTTAAAAGGCGTTCAGACTCTATTATTAAGCTTTTAGTAGGAGTTTGATCTGGTTTCTCATCTTCGGCGACGCGTGTGCGCGGATAAATTACTTCCAGTTCGGCCAGAGTGTGTTAGACCATAAACCCACGATAACCGCTACACAACCCTCGTCAAATACTTAAATAAACTTAAATATGCCATCAAGTAATAATAATTTGATTCGTTTCTTCGTGACTTGTGGATTGTACTTCTAGCCGTCAGTACACGAACTCGTAATACGCGACATTATTTTTGGAGGTCCCACCAACGGCTAGAGGCCTGCCAACAGTTTTTCAATCTTCATCGTCATCGCCATCACCAAGTTCATCAAGACGTTTTCATCATTTGCCATTGACATTAACTGTGCCTGCTACTGCCAGCGCAACGCCACAACAAGCCGCCGGAGAACCGGTTAGAACCAGCCCAGCCAAACTGTATGAGTCAGCAGCTAGACCCGCATCAAATTAACAATTAACAGCCCAAAGTCACGCGATCAATATCAATAACAGGGCCACTCAGCAAAACAGCACAAGTCAATTAGTCACGTGACTAATAATCATCGCGCCACCGCCGCCTGCATAACAAAAGTACGAAAGAATTAAAGTTGTTTTTCAACTTTTGGTCAGCACTCAGCGCCGCCCGGCCTAAACCGGAATTTGTTTACTGAGTGGCTGAGTCACTGTCTGCCTGTCAGGCGCCCTAGGCCTAAACACTAATTGAGTTAGGAGCGCCTGTACCAGTCAGCGCCGCTGCACCTTGCTACGTTCGGACTTTTTCTGTGACTGTGACTGCGGTCAGGCCTATAGCCAGTAGCGAGCCGAGCCTAACGACGACAGCCGAGTCGAGCTAAGCCGGGTTCAACGAGTCGCGCTGAACCAAGTTGAACCGAGGCCGAACGAGCAGAGTTGAGCCGAACCGAGCCCAACGAGTTGCGCGGAACCGAGTCGAGCGGCGACCCTTGGCGGCCTTGGCCTCTGACTTGGCGTGCGCTCAGTATAGCGAGCTCCGACGACATCCGGACCTGCAGCCCACCATCACAGCTAAGACTGAATTCATTTTGTATTATTATAATAGGGACTATTGTGGCAGTAACTATTATAGGGCCACTTGTAAGATTAACACTAGCTAGGTTATATAAACTGCCACCTTCTTTCTTCTTTTGCTTTTTGCTCTGCTAGCTGCTCTTCTTAAGTTGCCTGTCAGTGTGTGTTACTTAGCCAGTTGCCGCCAAGGTCATGTCGAATCAAGACAATAAGCCAGTCGGTAGTAATTCAACAGATAATGGAGATGAGACAGTGAAGGACAAACAGGCAGCAGGTGGTAGTGAGACTGGTGGGGGAGCAGGAGACTCAACAGGTAGGAGCAAGGCGGGGACAGCTAGAGAGGCTGCGACAGCGAGTGGTGGCGAGGCGGAGACAGAGGGAGGTGACCAGCCGGAGTGCGAGACTTCCCTTAGCGATCTGGCCAAGACGCTAGCCGAAATTCGTGACAATACCAGCTGTAGAGCCCCAAAGCCAAGCCCTCGGCTTAGACCCCCTGCCGCCTATACGCCAAAAATGAAATTCGAAATCTGGTGGACTCAATTCAGTCTCTATTTAGAAGCCAATGACATAGACCCCGAGCACTGGACAGCTATCCTGCTGTCATCCCTGTCGCCAGAGTGCCAGGAGTTCTTCTATAACCATAGGCTGCATGAGAAAGTGTTTGAAACGGCTGCTCAGGAGCTCAAAAACCGTGATGGGGAGCGAATCCATGTGGACCAATATTACATAGAACTTACTGCGGCCCAACAGCTGCCATCGGAGAGTATCCAAGAATATTTCGACCGCCTCGTTGGCCTAGCCAACTCAGCCAATTTAAGTCGCTCCGAATTCGAGCCCCTGGTGAGAACGCGATTTTGCTACGGCTTGACAGACAAAACAATTGCCGAAAAGTTAATTAGCTTGTTGCACGAAGTGCCTAGACCGTCTCTGGAAAAGCTTTTGGCGAAAGCCCGAGACGCAGCTCAAACTAGACAGTTGCTCAAACTAGCTGAACAGCCTAAAGTCCGCACCGTTGAGTCAGATGAAATCCAAGCCCTGAAGGCGAGGATTAAGGAGCTCGAAATGAAACAATCCAAGCCGAAGCAAAGTTCGCAGGTTAGAGCAGCTAAGAACGACAAGGGAGATTCCGGAGTTGCTCAAGCGCAGCAGTTCACCCGTGACCCCGGCACTCAGGCCTCAAAGAACCGCGCCCCGCCGAAATGCTTTAGGTGCGGAGAGACGGACCATCTAGTTGCGGAGTGTCCTTACCCCAGAGAGCCAGGAGCCAGTGCACCACCATCAAAGTTCCGGGCCCCGCAGCCTTTTGTGGACCAGAGCCAGAGGGACAGAGGGAATTCGAGCCCGAGACCACCCAGAGAGAGAGGGGTAGTGACCCACTGGAGCGACTCCTACGGGTTCATCCAGTCCTCCCAGATTGGCGACTCCGTTTTCGTGCACTTGTCCCAGCTAGTGCAGCCCCTGATGGACCTCGCCCTCAGCAGCATCAGCTAGTCATCAGCGAGTCATCAGCTAGTGGGCACCCATGTGACCTTCGGCCGTGTCGCCGATGCCGGGAAGCCTAGAGATCGGGCCATTAGTGTGACTGCTGATTCAGCAGGCCCAAAGTGTGCCGAAGTTTCATCTCACTTGCCCCATTACAAGGCAGGGTTTTACGTGCAGGTAGAAATCGGCGAGACCAAGGTTGTTGCCCTTTTAGACCCGGGTGCCAACGCTTCGTTGATCTGCCCCAAGATGAAAGACAAGCTTTTAGCTGCAGATCCCATAGCCAATGTCTTCACGCCTGCCCGCATTCAGCGCTCAGCGACCGGTTTCAATGGTGCCAGTTCAGCAATCCTGGGCAAGCTAGAGTGCGAGTTGAGTTTAGGCAAATCTAAGAAGCAGCACATTTTCCTAGTTATCGACGGGCCATTGAGTGAGACGCTGTTAGGATTAGATTTTGCGGTAGTTTCCAAATTGTGATGGACATGGCCTGTGACCGTGTGACATGTGCAGGGGAACATGTCCCGATCCTGCGAGGAACTAGCGACGTCTGTAGCGTGAACCGTGTTGTAGCTGCTTGTGAGACAGTCCTGCCGCCACAATCAGAGACCCTGATCCCAGCTAGAGCCATAGACGCCCAGAGCAATGCGCAGGGAGTTGTCAGTGCCAGATTGTTCAATCCAGACCCGTCCATCATAGTCGCGAATTCATTAGACCAGGTCAGTCCAACTAGCCACGTGTTAGTGAGGGTCCTAAACAGTAGTGAAGAAGAGATCACCGTTGCCAAGGGTGAGGAGGTAGCGTCATTCAAGCAGCTAGGGGACGATGAGAGCGTAGTGTGCACCCGTCTCAGTGAGAGCGATTTCAGCTTTGACCAGGTGGACTTGTTGAATGACAAGCTGTCGAGACTGCC
The DNA here is from genome assembly GCA_950096795.1 of Macrostomum cliftonense. Lineage (NCBI taxonomy): Eukaryota > Metazoa > Platyhelminthes > Macrostomidae > Macrostomum > Macrostomum cliftonense. The sequence continues at coordinate 102,300 of CATNEM010000045.1, read as the reverse complement.
CTACCCAGACCCAGGGACAGCTAAGTGGCTAGTTAACCAGTTCAATTTACAGGAATCCAACCTAACTAAGAAGCAACTAGATACCACTGTCAAGATGCTGAATTATTTCCTTAGCCAAATATCGCAATCGGAGAAAGATTTAGGCAAGACCACGCTGTATGAGATGCCGATCGAGATGAAAGACCCGAGTTGCCGCCCGATTTCCCAACCGTCTAGGCGGACAACCCCAGCCCAGAAGGAGTTTTTAGACAAGCATATCGCCCAGCTTCTAGATCAAGGGGTGATTGAAGAGTGTGATTCTGACTGGTCTTCGCCCATTGTGCTTGTGAAGAAGAGGGGCGGTACATACCGCCTGTGCATTGACTACCGCGCCTTAAACAAGTACATAAAGCCGTGCTCATTTCCGCTACCATTGATAGAAGAGTCCTTTGATAGTTTAGCAGGCGCCAATTTGTTTTGCAGTTTAGATCTGACGAGCGCTTATTGGCAAGTAGGGATACGGGAATCCGACCGCGACTTCACTGCGTTTTCCTGCCCCCAAGGGACTTTCCGTTGGACTGTGGTTCCATTCGGGATTAAAACCGCCCCAGCCAGCTTTGCCAAGCTCATGCACAAGGTCTTCAGACCGTTGCTGTTACGAGTCAGCTTAATTTATCTAGACGACATAATTATCAAGGCGCAAAATAATGACGAGATGATTTCCCACCTAGCGCTAGTTTTTTGGCAACTCAGAAAGGCCAACCTTAAGGTGAAGCCATCTAAGTGCGAATTTTTTAAGGACAAGCTTAAGTTTCTGGGATTCGTTGTGTCTTCGAAAGGGATAGAAGCAGACCCCATGAAGACCGAGGCTGTGCAACAATGGTGTACCCCTAGGGATAAAAAGCAGTTGTTATCCTTCTTGGGTTTCACTAACTACTACAGAAAGTTCGTACCAAAGTTCTCAATCATCGCCACGCCCTTGTACGCTTTGGCTAAGAAATCCGATAAATTTGTCTGGCGCCCGGTCCATGAGAACGCCTTCCAAGAGCTGAAGTCGAGCCTTTGCAACCCACCCGTACTGAGCTATCCTGATTTGAGTCCTAGAGCGGGCACCTTCATACTAGACTGCGATAGTTCCCTAGATGGCGTAGGAGCAGTCCTTTCCCAACTAGACAGGAACCACAATGAACAGGTGATTGCCTATGCCTCTAAGAAGTTCACCAGTTCGCAAAGGAACTATTGTACGACTATGAGAGAGCTGCTAGGATTGGTTCTGATGCTAGAGCAGTTCCGAACCTATCTGCTAGATCGAGAGTTCCTAGTTCGAACCGATGCCGTTGCTTTGAAATGGTTGCACTCTAAGAAGCACGCAACCGGCATGCTAGCTCAGTGGTTGGTTAACCTGGAACCGTATACCTTCAAAGTAGATCAGACACCCCTAGAAAGGATAGCGGAGTACGATTTCAAAGTGGACCACAGAGCCGGTTTAGACCACGTTAATGCAGATATCCTCAGTCGAAATCCCAAGTTCAGAGCAGACCATTTTGACTGCCCAACCTGCAGCTCGATCCCAGAGTTCAAGTCCAAGTTTCAGAAAGGGAAAAAGACAGCGTCGTCAGAAGCTAGCGAAGTCAAGATCAGCCGTGTTAGTGTCGACTGTAGCACCCAGACTGTGGTCTCCACGAGTAGTCAGACAGGGGAAATGGAGCCAGACTTGGCGATGTCAGTTAAGAACAAGCGGCTAGCGGATTTAGCTAGTCAGACAGAGGTCACCGAGGTTAGTGAACCAGTCCCTGCCAGCGAGCACCCAGCCGCCCCAACCCCTGTTGTGGGCACGAAGGCCACTGAATGCGAGCCCGAGGGCCGGCTTCCTGCTGTAGCCTGTGCTGTGCAGGTTGACAAACCCGGTAGATCTACGTTAGCCGCCATAGACTCCGAGTCGGATAGTGAGAATGAAGATGAAGAAGACGCTGAGAGTAGGGAAAGGGAGTGGATTCGCAGCGCTCAGGAGTCGAACATAGACATTGTGTACCTTAGAGACGCGGTAGCTGGCAGAGAGGAGAGATTGTCGAAACAGGAGCTTCAAGGTCATAGTCGAGAGTTAAGAGCTTTATGGGCCATGTGTGACGAGCTATCTGTGGAAGACAATGTGCTAGTTAGGAACAAGCCAGCTAAGAAGAGGAAACCAGCCGCCAAGCTCACTGTCATTCCCGAGAGTGCTGATGTAGTCGAGCTAGTGACCAGGTATCATAAAGCGATTAACCATTCCGGCATTAAGAAGACTTTAGGCATATTAAAGAATTTCCAAATTTTCAATCTAGAAACGGTTGTCAAGGGCGTGATCGCAAGCTGTGAAATTTGTGCAAGAACCAAGAGAGGCAATCGTAAAAATAAAGCCCCAATGTTGCCGACCCTAGCAGGATACCCGAATCAGGTTGTGCATGTAGACCATTGCGGCCCATTCCCGGAACAGGAGGGATTCAGATATCTGCTTGTCATGGTAGACAGATTTTCTGGATTCTTAGAAATCATTCCTGTGAGAGATGTGACAGCCGAGACAACCGCAGCGGTGATCCTGACAGAGTGGATTGTCCGCTACGGCACAATGGAGCAATTGGTCTCGGACAATGGGACTGCGTTTATCAATAGCATAGTAGCCGAATTAACCCGTTTGTTAGAAATCGATACCGTTAGAATTACCGCCCGTCGGCCCCAGGCCAATGGCAAAGTTGAGCGGAGCATTCAGACCATCAAAAGTCAAATCCGCGCGGTCTGTGCTGAAAGGCACGTGACCTGGCCCTTTGCCGCGAGATGCGTAGGAATGGGTATTCGGTCCCTAGAATCAGAGTCGACAGGTTCGACTCCAGCCAAGCTTTTTCTAGGACGCGAATTTCAGATGCCTTTAGACTTGATGTTCAATCTGCCTAGGCAGGATCGTTATGATCCGGACAGTTACGCACACCGGCTCCACCAAACTCTCGTTGAGGCCTCCGCCACCGCCAGAGCTGTTAGGAAGAAGGCCCAGTCTAGACAGAAGCGGTACTATGATCGGTCAGTTTTTAGGTCTAGCTACGAGATCGGTGAATTAGTGTGGGTGTTAAATCCTGATCGCAAGGGTCTCGATCCGTCTGTTTGGCTTGGTCCATATAGAGTCACCCAGAAAATGTCAGAGAGAAACTATCGGTTAGTCCCAGAATTGGCTCACGAGAATCCGGCATTCAAAGTTCCGAATCCGAGCCACAACATCTACAATGTTGACCGCCTGAAGCGTTGCATCCGCCAGCCGAATTATCAGGATGTAGTAGACAGATTCGGGCTGGATTTAGTTGCTAGGATGCCGCGTTCCTCTAGGCTAGGACAGGGGGATAACGAATCGGCAAGACAGTTAAGCGGTAGCTCTGACTGCTCCGATTGGGTGTCGGAATTCTATCCGGCCCCAGTCCGTCCTTGTGAGGAGCAGACTATTCCTCCGATCCATCAATCCGCCCAGCAACAGAGCGCGTATTCGATTGAGTCAGAACAAGCAACTGAGCCAGCCATAGAACAAGCAACTGAGCCAGCCATAGAAGAAGTAACTGAGCCAGTCATAGAACAAATCACTGAGCCAATCACAGAGCACGTTACTGAGCCAATCACAGAGCACGTGACTGAGCCAATCACAGAGCACGGGACTGAGCCAGTCACAGATCAAGCCACTGAGCCAGTCACAGAGCCAGGAGATAATGTGCCAGATATCGGTGCAGAAGTAGAAGTCAAAACTGAACCACAAACTGCAGAACCACCAGAACGTGCAGACTTAGATTCACCGGAAACCACAACAGAACAGCACGAGCACGAACAAGACACTCCAGAACAGCCAGCTGTCACTACCACTAGATCTGGCCGCGCTGTTAGACCGCCTCTCAGGTTCCGATCCTTGCTGGCGAACCTTTTTGGCAGAGGTAGCGAGAGCTAGGCATGTCGTGTGCTGTGTGCCTGTCTTCTGTGTCTGTTAGGATTTCTTCTGTTCAATTTCCATTCCGGCTTTAGTAGCATATAGATTAGTTAGACTATCTGCTATGGCCTAGCCCTTAATCCTCGGATTGGGTTCTGGACCCAGCTAGTTAGGTTTTGTCTAGGAATTTTTTGCCATAGAGTAGGAATTCAGCCTGGCAGTGGTCGTTAGTGCTGCAGGAGAGGTCTTCGAAGGAGTGCCGCACTGACTGCCACGGACGCTAGAAATTGCTGCCATATGTTGTTTCAATTTTGCCGCCTCTTTTTGTCAAGTATTAACTGACGTTCCAATAACCTTTTTTTCAAAAAAATATACAAAAATATCGGTACAGTTAACTGTTATATCAATTGCCATGCGTTGTTCGATTTTTGCCATGCGTTGTTCGAATTTTTGCCATGCGTTGTTCGAATTTTTGCCATGCGTTGTTCGAATTTTTGCCAACAGTCTTTGCGTTTTCGCCTGTGTTATCGATATTTTGCCAATGCAATTTAATGTTCCCTAATAGTTTTTGTCAATATTGCTAATATTTCGTTTCCAAATATCTTCGTCAATTATATTTAGCCGTCTGTAGTTCGATATTACTGTCAGTAGGGTATAACATCTTTTTTAGAGGGAGGCGAGTGTGACGGTGTTGATTTAGGTAATTATCTTGTAGAGAATTTATTTCTATATTTATTTATCCGCTATAATTGTTATTTATATTTTTCCTACCGTCTCAATGTATTCGGTGATTATTCATTTGTGATATTTTGTTTTACCGTAATTTCCAAGAAGCGAGTTATGTTTAAAAGGCGTTCAGACTCTATTATTAAGCTTTTAGTAGGAGTTTGATCTGGTTTCTCATCTTCGGCGACGCGTGTGCGCGGATAAATTACTTCCAGTTCGGCCAGAGTGTGTTAGACCATAAACCCACGATAACCGCTACACAACCCTCGTCAAATACTTAAATAAACTTAAATATGCCATCAAGTAATAATAATTTGATTCGTTTCTTCGTGACTTGTGGATTGTACTTCTAGCCGTCAGTACACGAACTCGTAATACGCGACAACTAGGTATAAGGCAAAAGAGTAAAAAAGTAAAAAATATAAAGTAAAAAATAAAGTAAAAAAGTTAAAATATAAATTCTGCAGGAAAAATAATCAATTTTTTTATCTCCATTAAGAAAATGCAAACTTTTACGTTTAAATGTGCAAATAAATTGTTAAATTTTACAGAATGTAATGAATCAAGCGCATGTCACTTCAGTGCTATTAAATAAAATCGTCCAAACACTAAAATTGCAGACCATTTTAAATTAAATTAAAATAATTATCTTAATAGAATTATGATAAAATTAAACGCAGTCAAGCTGGAAGTCTTAATTATGCTTCTAAAATTTTTTTACCAAATTTAGCTATGTAGCACACCAATTCTTAACTTTACATTTTAGATTACTTTACACTCTTTACTGCTTAAAATTTTTTAATGCAGATAAAATTGTATGCTTAATTTTTAAGCAAAGTGGCATTCAAGCAAGTGTAAAAAACAAACTCAAGTTTCACAATTTCATTAAAATTTTCCTCTTTGCGTTTGAAAGTTTGCTTTAATTATATAGTAAATTTTGTACTTTGTATGCATTACTAGTTATTTTTTTCAGTGGCGCAAGTAGGGGAATACGGGTTTATAGCCCACTTTGAGAAAAAAAATTTAGCGCCTTTTCACTATTTTATAAGCTTTTTGTGTTACAACGGCAAAAAACGATTATCTTCTCTAATATTAACTTATCCTCCCCTACACGCAATTGTTTTTCCCACTTTACGATTGTAGCCTGAATGTAGGCCATACTAGTTATTTAGTGAAGCGAAGCGAAAAATATAGTGAGTTTAAATGGTGCGGTTTTTCCTCGTGGCCGCTGTTGCTTGAAAGCATTTTGTCATTTAAACTGGCGTTTAAGGCATTTTTAAATAGTTTTTATGCTTTTTATTCATTGTTTATATTAAAATTTAACGAAAGCTTGGGCAACGAAAGATTTCTACTAATTTCAGTTAGTTATAATTAGCGAAGAAAAATTGCCTAAACAGCTTTAAACTGATATAACAAGTTTGAAATAGTTTAAACTGGATAATAATAACATTATTATCGCGAAGAATTAGCATGCGCACGAATTAGTAAAAATTTTATTTATTTTTCTTTGTTTTACTAAGGACGTTAAACTGGCAGTTTAAACCAGTTTAAATCATTTTAAGTCAGTTTAAACCATTTTAAGGCTACTCGAACGCACCCGTAGTTTATAGTTTTTTATAGATTGTATAGTGTTTAATATTTTTAGTCTATATCTAATGCTAATATTTTAATTTCTTTTCTAACGTAGATTTATTACATTTTACAGCTTCAGTCATTATGACTGCTTCAACAAGACAGACACTATTCCAAGAAGCCTGAATTCAGCAACTAAATGCCCAGAGCTGGCTTCGTCTAGGCGATGGACCGACATTCGCATATTGCATTCCATGCAATGCCAATCTTTCTGTGGCCCAGTCTGGAATTGGAGCACTGAAGCAGCATGTAATCGATAAAAAGCACATTTCTGCAGTCGATAGAGCCTCCAAGAGTCATTCAATTGATCAGTTCTTTAAACCTGAAGACTCGACTGCTCGCTCTAGCAAGGACAAGGAGGCTGACAATGTCCTTAAAGCGGAGTCGCTCTGGAGTCTTCACCTTTGTGAAACGAACACTCCACCGAACTCGCAGGATCATGCTGGGGCTTTGTTCCCAAAAATTTATAAAACAAAAATTTTGTAGCGCGAATTTGATCAAAATCGGTAGAGCCGTTCGAGCTTTACATCGTTGCACACCCACACACACATTAGAAATTTAGTATAGTAGAAGAAGATATAATAAAATATAAAATATTGAATAGTCCAGATGTCGCTACTTTAGACAGTTGCTAATTGCGGACTGAATTGAAATTTTAGTCGGCAAAATTAAAGCGCACGATTACTCAGCAGTCAAAAGGTTCAACTTTCCAGAAGGACCACATCACATGAATGTGCACAAACTTGCTCGTATCTGCCTTTTTGAGATTGCATTATTTAATGACACGGTGTAAAAATGAGAAAGTCTCACCGCCACCCCATAGACTCAAGTTTAGTTAGTGTTTGGCAAAGTTAGGAGAATAAGTCCTAACGTCTTTTTTATTGAAAAAAAATTCTGTTGGTTCGTCAATAGTTGTTTTGGAATCCTGGATGGGACTAAACGCGGATTTTTTTGGTTGACGCGAAAAAATTGGCACAGTCGCCACGGCCACTGTTGCCGCTGGGCACAAGCTCTTCCCCTTTCTCGGGTGCCTGCAGTGCGGAGGCTTGTGTGCCTCTCGTCCCGGCGCTGCACTGCCTGTTTCCCCTCTTCCCTTACTCAGCCACCGGGCTCTTCACCTCTTCGCGTCTTCCTTCTCCGCCTGTTTCTGTAGTCTTTGTCACTCATGCATCACTAGTGTCTGCATCAGTGACAGTTTCTCTTCATCCTCCCTGTCCTCTTCTTGTCATATGATCTTATAGGGTGGTAAACATAAATATATGAATTTCGTTGTGAAAGCAATATCGTGCACGATGCAAGATTTTTAGTTTACAAAACTGTTAAGTATAATGTAACGTTTGCTTTACACAGCAACAAAATTAATTAAACATAAATTGTCGTCTATCATTCTAGCGTTGATCTGAGTATATTTTAATTTTATGGATTATTTTGAAATACTTTTTTCAACACCTGCAATGCTGAAAAATAAGTTGCAGCTTTGAGTCAAGCACTTGTAAATGAATATAGCATTCCATGGTAATGTACGCTAGTAGCCTCTCGCAAAAAGTGCAACGTGTGGAAGTCTTTGGGTCTTTGCTGTAGTCGCAGGATTTTTTTCGTAACTATTGCACCCTAAGTAAAGAAAGTGCTTGCTTGGTTCTGAAAAGAAGACAAGTTGCTAGTTGCCCTGAAGCTAGTCAGTATGAAGAGAGCGCGCAGCGAAGCAGCATACTCTGGAGGATGTTGGTAGCGCTAAATTTCAACCAGTCAGAAGAGTAGAAGCCAGAGAAGTCAGGCTTGGCTGGCCTGACTCACGGTACTGTTGCGACTCTGCTGCGCTCCGCATCATCAACCCATGCCTTCAAAAATACTCATATCTCAGACTGGCTGAATTTCTCACGCCCGAGGCCATAAACTAGCGTAAAACTAAACCTGTCGTGTTCTTTGTGTAGGCCATGATTCCATGAACACCAATGAACACCAGCTCACAAGACACAGGTAAGCCTCTAGAGGAAAAACGCCAATCAAGAATCTGCCTTGAGCATCACTAGTGCAAAATCTTTTATAAAATGATATCTCTTTTGATGTGAAATAAAGTTAGCAGTGAAACATATTTCACTGCACTACACTGAAAGCGATATGATAAGCGTCCACTTTATATTACCAAGCCAATACGATATAGAAGCTACAGGGATCCTTATCCATTCCATCTTCAGCCACTGAGCTCTTTTAAGAAGAAAAAATTGTTAGGATGATGTGAAAAATCAATGGGACGTGTGAAATTTTACACGTATGCAACAAGAGGGAGGGCTAAGCATCAAATAATCGTTTTGATGCCCTGCTGTTTAGCATGAAATGCAGTGGATGAATATACATACTATTGTCGGGAAGCAATTGACAAATTGACAGAAAAAATTGTTAACTTACAGAATGTCATTTGCATTCAGTGATATCTTAAGATTCATAGTGCCACCCTTTGATGGCAAACACTTTTACCCAAAGTCTCGTCTCTACGCTTTGTACTATAGCTATCCACTTAAGGCTGCACGAGTATCTTTAAGTGTTTCATGTGATAGCGAGCATTATCATCTATTTATTTCTGGCCTGAACTTTTAGATACTGGAGCATTCATATCAAGCAGCATTTTTAAAAATCGAAAGACGAAGAATATACTTCTCAGCTTATGAGTAAAAGCCGTGATGCTGGGCAGCTCTGTCACCGATTGGCTAAGAGAATTTGCACCTGAACCTAGAAAGCTGCTTCTCTGGTAGCTTGGGCTGTTCACTTCTTCTGACCGTCTCTAGAACGTCACAAGTCTCGGCTAATTCCATTCCATACACCTAAAGCTCGAATCTTGGATCAGAAATGAACCACTTATTGCTTGTTGCTTCGCTAATTTTGGGCTTAGTCGGTGAGTTGCTCAGCTAATTTTAGACAGCTAGTGCGCAACTATTAGCAGACCAACTACTATTATTTTAGTGGCGGATGCTTCGAGCAGCTGTTCAAGTCGGAAATTCAAGGAAGCCAAAGGCTCAATATTGATTGGCAGCTCGGTCAGTAGCAGCCTGTATGAGTCCGATGTAGACTCGAAAGCCGCCTGTTTGATGCAATGCCAGCGGTGGGGCTGCGTAGCCGCTCGTTTGAACACCACCAGCGGCGTTTGTCAGCTTGTGGTCATCAACGATCAGTCATCGGGTCAGACAGGCCCAGAGGGCAGTCACGTGAATAGGAAACTGAGTTTAGCTGGTGACGCTTCTGTGAACGTCTGGCTGGCGGAAGACTTTGAGCTGCTACTGTCGAGAGGCAAAGTTCAACCTATTTATTTTGCAAGTATGGTTTTCTAGTCACTTTAACTGATCTCAAATAAAAGAAACATTTAAACATCTGAATCTAGCAATCAAAATTGCTGACCCTTTGCAGATAGCAGCTTAGGAAGAGATGGCTCTGTCCAAAACGCCCTGATTAACACAAGCGGCTGCTACTTGATCAAAGCTGCCGGTGCCAGAGGCGGCGGAAACACCATGCAGAACACAACAGGCGGCCAAGGAGCCCAGGTGAGCGCGAGAGTCAACCTGACTACCGGCACTCAACTGAGCATCGTTGTCGGCCAGATGGGCGGCTCGACATCCATGGAATATGAAGGAGGCGGCGGCGGCGGTGGCAGCTTCGTGTACCGGACGAGCGACCTGCAGCTGCTGCTGGCTGCCGGCGGTGGAGGAGGTGCTAGCGCTACAAATGACGGTGAGCTCTTTTGAGTTTGTTTTGCAAAATGCGACAGAAAAGCTTCTTTACATTAAGTGATATAAAGTCGCGTTATGGAATAATAGAAACATTATGTTTACTAAGTAGTTTTTTAGCAGACTGGCTATGGAGCAAATAGCAATTAAAACTTTTGAAATGACTTTAAATAAAATTCAATTAACCTCCTGCAATTATCATTTTGGTTGCCATTGCTTCAGTGGATCGTCTATTTATTCGGATTGGTCCGTCCTAAATATTTAAATACGAATCCCGAAAATAATCAACTCAAAATACAAACTAATTATTTGTTTACTTTGCAAATTTCGGTTGGCGTGGCTCGTGAGAGAAGCGCTTGTATGGTACGAAAAGTTGTAGTATGAGTAGCAAGAGCGCAGCGCCCTCGCGTGCCACGCCACCGCGTGAAATAAATATTTTAACCAGGTGAGAGCTACAATAACACGCGCAAATGATTGGACCAGCACCGATGGTGCAGCTAGATCGATGCAGCCAATTAGAACGTGGGCCAGGTGCAGGAATAGACGGTATAAAGAACGGTGGTAGGTGCGTGGCATAGCGAGAATCGGGGCCGCAAAAACAACTAAGGGATTGATCGTAGGGGTTGATGGCTGGTCTTTAGCAGCCATTGGGGTTGCAGACGAAAATCGAAAATTATTTTTTATCATTTCTTGATCTTTTGCCTCAGTTTCTTTATTATTATTCCCACTGCACTGTTTAATTATTAGTCTCCGCCGTGTCTTTTCAACAATCTTGGGTAACACAGACACAAAAATGCCTGTGCTCAGTTATTATTAAATTCATTAGTTAATTTCCATCATTAGACCACAAGAGGACCATAGTCGTGCATTGTGGCACGCCAGAGCGGGCCGAAACGAGGGTGAAACCAACGATTTTTGCCCGCGACCGATGTCTATGGCCAAAACGTATGCTTTGACAAAAAGAAGCGATAAAACAAGGAGAATTTTCCAGAAACACAGATTCCGCAATTAATTAAATTTATTTTACGAGCGAATTTCATTTAGAATCAGCAAAAACCTCAGTACCAACAACTAAAAACCTTTCCATTCACTTCACTCACTGCTCGGCTTAACAAGATACTTAAAAAAATACAAATATCAACTTCAACAAGGCAAACCTTCAGTCCCAATTTACAATTGTATTTAACATAGCAAATGTGCAGTGTCTGATCGCTCACTTACTTCTTGGGGGTGATGTTGAAGGTACAATTTTCGAACTTGCAGTTGGCAAACAAATTAGGCGCTTCGCCAGCTCGATTGCTAATAGCGATCATGCAGCTTGAGACAGAATTCGCACCAGAATGAGTGGCAGAAGCAGCTGATGTAGTACTGCAAGCGAGCGCAGGGTGGCCAACCGGCTGAGTTTCGGATGGTAAAGCCAATCGACGACTCATTGCTTGAGAAAGTTCTATCTCCATCGAAAACTTGATTCTCTTGGTGTAACGATCTACACTCTCAGCCCGCTTGTGTCCCGTTACAACTTGAATGTCGGAGGTGCTTACACCATCCTCAGACAGGTTCGTGACAACAGATGCTCGAATACAATGGTTTGTATGACTGCGGCTGCCAAGTCCGGCTAGATCACAAAGCCGCTTCATGAAATCATTCAGTGAATTCTTACCTAGCACGAGTGTCCTGTGGTACCAGTAGCCATCGTTGTCAGCACGATTTAGTGGCTTCGGCCAGAGACATTCAACGCCAGGTGGAATGGTCGATAGGTAGAGTTCAACGGCTCGTACAGGACACGACGCTGGGTTGCCTGGAGTCTCCGCCAGGACGATGCACTTGGATGTCAATGGGTTATCGGCCGACACAGTCTTCTCAACAGATGACTTGATGAGATCGACGTACCTCACACCATCAAACTCGCAAATCTTCAAGTCGTTCTTTGTCAGTCCACGAAGCCATTCTCTGCCGCGAAATCCGAATCCGTAGCACAATTTGAACAGCACCTCCATCTGTAGCCTATTTGGAGTAGACCGATCAAAGTACGTGCGAAGGCGATTAAAATCAGCGTCTTCAATTGCACAATATTTGGGTGTAGTAGAAACGCTTTTCTTCTGATCCAGTGCCTTGACAAGCATCGCCTTGTAGGTTCTGTCAAATGAAACAAATTGATCGTTGCCTATTATCTTCAGATCACGCTTCTCCAGAAAGTACCGATGCATTGATGCACGAAAGCAAACTAAACTGCTGACAGCATAGGGCTTTCCATCGGCAGTCTTGAGTTGGACAAAGAACAGCCGCAAGTACGAGCACAAGTACCTAATTGGCATGACCTCGGTGTTGGTTGGCAGTTTCTCATCTGCTAAATTTTTTTAATTTTTTGAATATGTAGTTCCGTCTGCTTGGTGGTAGACTGGCGCTTGCTGTCCTCCTCCACCTGTTTTAGACTCTCCTTTTCATTAGATGTCAACTCACGCAGCAGAGAAATGTCTCCAACTTTAGATGGATCACGGAGTCCCTCGTCGATATGGTTCTCTTGATTCGCAGTAAGACCCGTCCATTGCCCGATAGGGGTAGAATCCTCGCGGTTTACAAGACGGGCGACAAAATCCAGCTCTCCGGCAGTCAAACCGCTTGTTTCGTTTTCGCGAATCCTGTCGTAGCGCAGCATAGCTCGAAATACAAAAGCAGGAAAGCAAAAGTAGAGAAAATCTCAGCACACAAGCTAATGTAAATTTAAATTGGACTCTCTCTAGTCTTCCTCGAGAAATTTCTTGAGTTTATTTGTCTATGGTTAGAATGTGGGGGCTTTGCCCCCACACCCCCAGCAGCGGCTTCGCCCCTGCACCCCAAATAGCTAAGCCAAACTAAACCATACTGTACGCATAATAGTTAAAGTCGCTTGTATGAGTTTTTGCCATAGACATTGACAGCGGGCGCGACAGCGGGCACGAAAGGAAGTCAATGCATTGAAATGAAGACGTTTTTGCCATAGACAGTTGCAGCGGGCGCATAATTTCATTTCGTGCCCGCTGCTGGGGTTGGCTCTGTAATGCCATAATAATAATATGGATAGGCTGCTTAGGGCAGAAATGAGCGAAACGGTCAAGGCGCTACGCGACCGCGACCGCTGCTACGCGCCTCGACCGTTTCGCTCATTTCTGCCCTAAGCAGCCTATCCATATTGGTATATTACGTAGGTTAGTTAGGGGTTATTAGAGGCCTAGTGCAGTCTTGCCTGTCCCTGTAGTGCATTCATTATAGCGATAAAATGTTTCCACGGTTCAATGGTTCTCCACGGGAAATTCATGGGGCCCTGAAAACGGGTATAAATACGAGCACGCAGCGTATTTCCAGAAAAAAATTGAAGCAAGTGGTATAGGGCTGGGGTTGACAGATAGCGCGTGCAGATGCTCACATGAAAACTATGCATACGAGTACATTCAATAAGCAATCGCAAAAACTAAGCCTTTTAAAAATCTCCCCCTTCCTGACAGAACATGTCAGCAAAAGCAAAAAAGGAAATTTAAATTAAAAAATCTAAGAAACCGAAAAATTAAGTAACTCAAAGTAACTATCAGCGACAAACATAGCGCTAAATAACTACGCTAAGAAACATGAGGCCAGCCATAAAAGAGACAATAGCCATGACCAACATAGTAACGACTGACCAAAACCCAATGCAGGAACAAGCGTAGATAGAGTTTATAGAATGCATTGAAAAAATACTAGTCAACAAGCAAGCAAACAGATGCTCATAGATCTGTCACGGCAGCATAAACTTCACTTTGCCGACAACATTCGCAAAAATTACTGACAATCGCTTGCAGGGCAAAGATGCAACCAACTTCTGCTCTCTCTGAAGTCAACGTGTCGACAAAAAGACGGCAAATACAACCTAAAAAATAAAAAAATGATAACAAATTTACGAGGGCTGATTCGGTACCGGATATTCGGAGGTCTATCCGGACTTCTCCTACCTCCGTATGTCCCAAGCCCACTGGATATCCGGATAGTCTGATAATCCGGGTGCCGGAAAAACGGGCACCGGATTTTCGGGTTCAACAGACATATAAAATTTTTAGGCGGATATTCGGAAGCCGGATATGCGGTTCCTACTCGGCCATCAAACTTCGAGCCGGATACTCGGATACCGGATATACGGAAAGTAGTTTTTTTCATCACCATAGACTACCAGATGCCGCTGCCTAGCACAAACCCGGTAGTGAGTTGAGCACATTTCCCTAAGAAATATATGAGTATATAAGGTATCCTCTACTTATAACTTGCATGCCCGTAGCTTCCGGATATGCAGTTCTGATACGTCTGTGGCCCAACTCGAGACATATCCCATTATGTTCCCTATAGTGAAGCTACTAACACTAGAGCTATTAGAGCACGCAGGTGCGAGCAGAGAGTAGCAGCAGCAGCATTAATTATTCGCCCATCCGACCGCCTGTTCCAGCAATAGCAGCACCTACTACTCCTTTGCCAATTAAATAAAAAATGTCGGGCAACAACAACAAATCGTACATGGACGGCCATTGGCCTGGGGATTCCCAGTTCGCTGATGATGAAGAAATGGCGCGGGCTCTGCTGGAGGCCTGTGAGGCTGCCGACGCCGAAATAGCAGCCCGCGAGGCTCACGAGTCGGTGTACGCCGACGAGTCGTCTGACATCAAGGATGCCGCGGTCGCCCAAATCGAGCAAAAACAGCGCTGCATCCTGGCGCCCGACTCCGTGCGATCTACTCAACGGCAAGGGTTCATGGCCGGCCAGCAAGGCCTAAGCGTACCGGAGACGCCATGGCCATCGCAGAGGTCGACGCAGCGCCTGCAACTGACGACGACGCAGTCGGCTTCTGATGCGCCACCACCATCATCGATGATGCCGCCGCCAAAGAAGCCGGCCCTCAAGCGGCAGTCTAGCGTATACCGGCCAACCGGCCTCAGCCAAGTTCCATGGCCGCGACTGACGGCTTCGCCGGTAGTGCCGCAGCCATCACCGCGCGCTGTTCATCCTCGCCCGCCGTCCCAGCAGCTGCCACCGCCGTACGACGCCGCATTCCCGGTGGACCAGCCGATGCATGTCGCTGTAGGCGAACAAGCGGCACCGGAATTTGGCAACAGTGGAGTCCAACGCGGCTGTGGCTCGGTAAAACGGCCGTGGGAGACTACATCGCGCATTGTTGGTCGTCAAATTTCGATGCACCCGGCCGAACCGGTGACCCAGGCTATGCTGGATAGCCTGGACAGCGCCACCAAAAGACTGCAACGGTCGATGTCGGTGGTTTTCGTCAACCACGTGCAGAACTCCGGCCACTTCAAGCTGGCGCTCTTCGATGCTCTGGCGCCATGGAGCACCCAGTTGGCTGTCGGTAAGTCAACTGCGACGCAAAACGCGTGCTTTGCTGCTTGAATAATTGTTATTGCTTGTTTGCTTGCTCACTTATGATCGGTTTGATGTTCAGTCTCAGAAGGAGCAGCAGCAGCAGCATCGGCACCGGCCCATGTGCAGCACGTCGTAGTCGAACCGGATCATCCACCGCTGTCGCCACCGCCACCGACAGGTGTCAACCCGGCGAAAGGACAGAAACAGCAGCGCGTCAAGCGTGCTTGCCCAGTCGACGACTGCCCAGTGATTCGGCGGAGCGACGAGTTGCGCAAGCACTTCATCGACAAGCACGCCGCCGCGTTCGCAGCCGACCAAGGCAGAGGGACTGCACCCGTCTGTGCCATGGGACCAGCTGGACACGAAGACGCGCCTGGACTGGTGGTGGCGGCATTTTACTATCTCGGAGCCCAACCATGGGCAAATGCACACGCGCTACGACCTGTACTGCCCGGAATGTCGGTGCCTGTACCGCGACGCCGACAACCACCGGAGGCGATGCAAGCGTGGTCAAGCCGCCGCCGCCGCCTCAGTCGAGCCTCCAGTTGCCGCCGTCGATGAACAACGGGCTCTCCAAGCTGCCAGCGTCGCTGCCAGACCTGGCATCGCTGCATTAGCAGCCGCAGATAATGTTCATCAGAGTCCAATGCCGACAGAGCAGCAGTCAGAGGTGCATCATGAACTACCACGGTAAGCTTCTGTGTCAGCAGTCATTTTTTGCTGCTGCTCCTCCTCATTCTGCTACGCAGCTGCAGCCATAGAAACATTGTGTGCCCATTCGCATCTTCCACACAGGTCTACAACAGCCGCAGACGCCGACCATGACCAGGCCAGTGTTGCCACAACAACCACCGCCGATGCCACTATGGCCGCCGCCGCCGACAATGCCGCTGATGTGCCGGAGCAGCTGGACCCCAAGATCTTCGGTGCTGTGGCGGCCGCCCAGCTGGAATTTGTTTATCACATGTACTACGACGACAGCACCAGCATCCGGGACAAGGAGGTGGCCGGCTATGAAGAAAAATGGCGCGTCCAGGCCCAGCTTGTAAAGACCACATTCTCCAGAATGAACCCGGCTGTCGGGTTCCGCGACTTTACATATTGCATCGCGAATCCAAAGGCGGCGGCCAAGGAGGTTCGGGCGACAACGGAAAGCACTGGAACTGCAAGGAATCGAGCCGACGCGCTCAGCAAATGTATAAAGTACATACTTGACTACACGGCCTCTGATCCGGACCAGGAGGCGGAGGTAATCCGGCGCTTCGAGATTCCAGCAGACGTGGCCGTCACGTTCCGTCAGCGCTGCGAACTGCTACGAAAGAGTCTAGCTAGCGTACGTCAGCGCCACGATTTCAATTATAAATTGCTGCTGCCCGACCTCCATGCCCGCAAGCGCGAAAAGCGAGTCACCCCTCGTGACTGGGTCATTGTGCTGGAGGACTACAACGACCTGATCGCCAAGAAGCCTGCAGCATGGGTCGCGGCGCGTGCGCGGCTCCAACCGGCTCTCGCTCTCGCGGCCTACGAGTCCAAGCTGGCTAGTTTGGCGCGAGTCGGCGGCGGCGGCGACGGCCAACGGCCCGTGCTACGCGTCGACCAGGGCGGCGAGGAAGACGAGGCCGACTACGCCGACGAGGACGCATCGATTCAAGACGGCCGCCACCACCACCACCACCACGAAGAAGCTGACGACGACAACGACGTTGACGACGACGATGACGACGACGACGAGGCCGACAGCGATGACGCCAGCGAACAGGAGGCCATGCAGGACGACCTGTTGATTCGGAAGCGCATCTTGCTGCACGCCGTTGTCCAGCATCCGCAGCGGGTCAAACCGTGGACGGGCCTGCGCGTGGAATACCTGCTGCCGGATGGCGTGTACAGAGTCGACGATCCGGAGGTCGGCTACACCACCATCACGTTGCCTGGCAAGCGCGTGTGGCATAAAAACCGTATAAGCGTCGGCTGCAGCACGCTGGCCATCACAACAGAGTTTGCCGATCTGCTGCTTGACTGGTGGTGCTTCCGGCGCGTGCAGCGAGCAACAGCAGAAGACGACCTGTCCAGAGTCCAGGTTGAAGATTTTATCTTCACCTCGGCTTCCCGTAGCAGCCACAGCAAAGACACCCAGCAGCTATCTGGCCCGAGTTTCAATTACGCCTGCTGCTGGTATGCAAAGCACCTGCTCGGACGACCTGGTCTCGGCCCAACCAAATGGCGCAGCAGCAAACAGGAGATCGTGCTCCGGGGTCGTCCCGAGCTGACCCGCGAGATGGCTGGGCTAATGGAGACCTCGGAGCAAATGGTGCAGCGATACTACACCGCGTTAACTCAGCTGCACAACAAGGCTGCTATGCAGAGCTGCGTCAATACGCTAGTCAAGGCGGCGGCGGCGGCAGAGGATGGTGCCGGCAGCAGCGCCCTCAGTGGCAGCCAGGTGGAGCCTGGTACACAAAAACGCGACAGTGGTGCCAACAAAGCCGCCAACGGTTCCCGTCGGGGTCGCTCCACGGTCGCCAGAGACTTAGTTGCTGTCGACGCTGCCCGGGCCTCGAAACGAGTGTCACCATCCTCGCAGTCGTCTTCGTCAGTGTCGTCGGTGCCCTCGTCATCCAAGCGGCCGAGGCTCAAACTGCTGACACCACCACGTCAACAACCGCTGGTTCAGCTGGCGCCACCTGCACCGACTCCATCGCCAAGGTCCTCGCAGCGAGCGGCAGCGCACACGGCAATCTGAGCTATTCGCGGCGCACTGAGCTCAATATTCAAGCGAAATAAGTGAACGCGCCCAAGGTCAGAGCTAAACAGTTTTTTTTAACACTGTGTTGTATTCCTAATCGATTTGTTTGCTGGCTTGTTGGTTGAACGATTGATTGAATGATTGATTGATTGATAGGGACACATATTTAGCATCCAAATTGGAAAACTCGGCTCGCTTACCCTACCTATCAATAAATAAATTTCAGTAGACTCTAGCACAATGTCCGCTATGTGCCAAGCATAATTCCGTTTAAATAAAGGAAACTTATATCAAGTCAGGCAAACAAGTTAAAAGGCAATCCTCGTACAGATAATTGTTATACTCATAGGTCTTGTGTATGCATGTATACTTCTTAGAAATATAATTCTAAACGAAATTGTGCCGAAACAGCGTACTATTAACTACCCCGAAGTCAATTATTGGCACTTCTGACTGACTGACTCGTTGCCTGTCGCTAAATGCAGTGTAGTTTTTAGCTAAGAATTAAAGCTTGAAATTGTGCTTGGCACCGCCGGTGCCAAGCACAATTTCAAGCGTGTTATATGCACCCTACATTGCCTGGTGGTCACATTAATATACAATATCTCTCTTTATGTATCAATCAATTGTGCTTGATTGTTAACTGTCATCTTATTGCCGTCACAATGTGCTAAATTTATTTTATAAAGCCATTTATATTGCTATAATTGCTAGCACTTGCATCTATTATTAATTGCTGGACCTGTCCACCTAACTCCGCCTCTGTCATTTTAACTTTTTCTATAGATAAACTTTAGAGTGTGTTTAGCATTTGAAATTTTAAATATTTAACTTCCATATATCCGATCCGAATATCCGGTTTGGATGGATAACTCTAAAGTCACGGGAACTGCACTCGGATTATCGGAAACTGGCTTAGACTAAGTGTATAGACAAAATTTAAAATAACCGTTCATCAGATTTGCAACTACTGCATAAATAGCATAAATGAAAGCGTTATTGCAGCGAAATCTCTGGGCAAAAGTATAGGGTGCAAAAGATTAAATAGTTTGACTAACTTTACCTCAAACAGACAAAAAATGTCAACATGTAATTAACATTAGCATTAAAGATTTCATGCTAAAATGTCAAAATAGGGCGAAAAAAGGTGTATGTCACGCATGTTTTCATTTATTTCCCTAGGGAAATAAATCATTTATTTCCCGCTGCCCCGCGGGCTGATAAATTCGAGACACTCGCCAGGGGCAAGTGGGGGATACATATCATATTCCCCCACTCATTTAGTTGTCTAGGGCCCAAAGCACTCGGGATCTCGCTTAAACCAGACACCTCTTGCTTTTGCCCGCTAGACAACGAAATAAATGGGAAATATTATACATGTATCCCCCGCTTGCACCGGGCAGTTGTCTATGTTTTAAGCTTTTAATTTATTTGCACTACACCATTTTACCACCGCCTATTTTGACCAAAACAAAATTGACCAAACTTTGAAATTTAAACGGTTAGGGCGGATAAACATTAGGGAAAAACTTCCTAAAAATTCACGGGACAGCCTCAGAAGGAACCTGGCACCTATTGTTTATTAGAAGCGACCATCACCCAACCATCACCCAATAAACTATCAATAGCCTGTCGTGCGAGGCACCTTGACACGTAGGTAAAAATGTGGCAGATTTTGGTGCAGAAGTGCATTGAGTTGTTTCAGTGTAATCAGAGGATTGGCTTCCACCTGAGCACAAATGAACTCCTGCATCTCTGCGTCCCATTTGATTCGCTTCACACCTCCTTTAGGCAGCTTCTCCACTCTCCTGGATCTCACAATCGTGTACGCTGTTCCTTCTTCGCCTTCCTCTTCAAACAGCTTGTCTTGCACTTCTTCTTCCATGCCTTCTCTCTTGGCCTCAGCCACCGTGTTTGATTTGAAAAGGCGTTTGTCTCCGTCGGTTTTCTTCTACTCGCCAGAGCCGGTTATAAACATGCATACATAAACTTTTGGCCATAGACAATTTTGGCTGACTGAATTGAAAGGGCTCTGTCGAATATGAAAGGGAGTTTGTCTTAACTGAATTTCTGAAAGCACTGTGTGCCCTAAATAGTGTCTGAATTGCTGTTCTGATTGTTTGAATTGAAAGGGAGTTTGGTCAAAATAGGTGGTCAAATGGTGTAGTGCAATAAATTTTTTATTTTACTTTGCACCAATGCAAATAAATTAAAGCTAAAAACATAGACAACTGCCCTTTTTAAGTTATTCGTAGGGATACATATCATATTCTATATACTAA
Source organism: Macrostomum cliftonense (assembly GCA_950096795.1). Taxonomy (NCBI): domain Eukaryota; kingdom Metazoa; phylum Platyhelminthes; family Macrostomidae; genus Macrostomum; species Macrostomum cliftonense. The sequence goes on along the minus strand of CATNEM010000045.1, from coordinate 81,912 downwards.
TTGTGAACTGTTTCTGTCTGTCTGTCTGTCTGTCTGTGTGATGGATTATTTAAAAAACGGCTCAACCAATTTTGATAAAATTTGCACCAAAAGATTGGAAATTTTCCAGGTTTGGTACACAGCTTTTTGCATGAAATAATTCGAATGCTAAAGAGATTAAATATTCAAAAAACAGGCTTTTCCTGTGCTTTAAATGCAAGGCCAATAAAGGTCTAAAATATCTCAAAAGTCAGAGGGAAGATTTTCCATAGACAATAAGATAAATGTTATGGCTCCAGCAGTCTTAAAAAAAGTCGAGATGCCAGGAAAAGTCGCCTTAATGAAATGGAAGCCCAGCAAGCGGCTTATCAGTCCTCATGATTCAAGGCTAATTGGTCATTCCGTTGACTATTTTTTGCATCACTATTCTAGGCTTGTTTCATTTTTAGGCTTATGCATCATGATTCTATGCTATGTGCTAAGGGGTAATTCTGATTATTCGGGGGCATGCTAAATACTCGGGGGCATGCTACATCGTAGGTAATTTTGAAATCTGGGGGAAAAAATATGATCAGGGGGTAAATTCTAAATGCTTGGGGGACGTGTAACATGGTGGGTAATTTTGAATGTGCTAAGGGGTAATTCTGATTATTCGGGGGCATGCTAAATACTCGGGGGCATGCTACATCGTAGGTAATTTTGAAATCTGGGGGAAATAAAATATGATCAGGGGGTAAATTCTAAATGCTTGGGGGACGTGTAACATGGTGGGTAATTTTGAATGCTGGGGAAAAAGCTACATTATGGGTGATTTTAAATGTTTGGGGGAAACACTGCATGCTCAGGAAAATTCTGAATGCTCAGGTGGAGATGAAACATGCTCGGGAAAAATTCTGAATGCTTGGAGGAAATACTGCATGCTCAGAAGGCAACCTTGTAGGTAATTCTGAATGCTCGGGGGAAACACTGCATGCTTGGGCGTAATCCTAAATGCTTGAGGAAAACGCTGAATGCTCGAGGGAAATGCTGCATGGTCAGAGGTAATTCTGAATACTCGGGGGAATTGCTGCATGCTCGGGAAAAAATCTGAATGCTATGGGGTAATGCTACATACTCGGGGGTAATTCTGAATGCTTATTGGAAACGCTGCATGCTCGGGACTTGCTACATGCGGGGGGGGGGGGTAATTCTGAATGCTTATGGGAAACGCTGCATGCTCGGGACTTGCTATATGCGGGGAGGGGGTAATTCTGAATGCTTATGGGAAATGCTACATGCTCGGGGGAAAGGCTGCTTTGTGGGTAATTTTCAATGCTCGTGGGAAATGCAACATGTTGGGTAATTTTTAATGGTCAGAGTAAAACTGTTGAATGCTTGGGGTAAATGCTTATATGGTGGGTATATAGTTCTAAATTCTTGGGGGACGTGCAACATGGTGGGTAATTTTGAATGCTCGGGAAAAAGCTAAATTATGGGTAATTTTAAATGCTTGGGGGAAAGACTGCATGCTCGAGAAAAATTCTGAATGCTCGGGGGAAATACTGCATGCTCAGGCGTAATCCTGAATGCTTGGGGAAAACGCTGAATGCTCGAGGGAAATGCTGCATGGTCAGGGGTAATTCTGAATACTCGGGAGAAATTCTGAATGCTTATGGGAAACGCTGCATGCTCGGGACTTGCTACATGCGGAGGGGGGGGGGTAATTCTGAATGCTTATGGGAAACGCTGCATGCTCGGGACTTGCTACGTGCGGGAGGGGGTAATTCTGAATGCTTGTGGGAAATGCTACATGCTCGGGGGAAAGGCTGCTTTGTGGGCAATTTTCAATGCTCGTGGGAAATGCAACATGTTGGGTAATTTTGAATGCTTGGGGGAAAGACTGCATGCTCGAGAAAAATTCTGAATGCTCGGGGGAAATACTGCATGCTCAGGCGTAATCCTGAATGCTTGGGGAAAACGCTGAATGCTCGAGGGAAATGCTGCATGGTCAGGGGTAATTCTGAATACTCGGGAGAAATTCTGAATGCTTATGGGAAACGCTGCATGCTCGGGACTTGCTACATGCGGAGGGGGGGGGTAATTCTGAATGCTTATGGGAAACGCTGCATGCTCGGGACTTGCTACGTGCGGGAGGGGGTAATTCTGAATGCTTGTGGGAAATGCTACATGCTCGGGGGAAAGGCTGCTTTGTGGGTAATTTTCAATGCTCGTGGGAAATGCAACATGTTGGGTAATTTTGAATGGTCAAAGTAAAACTGTTGAATGCTTGGGGTAAATTCTTATATGGCGGGTATATATATTTAAATGCTCGGGGAATCCGACAAGGACCACTAGAAGTCACTTTTACACTAGGAATCCTTGAATCCTATATGCTTGGGGAATTTCTGAATGCCTGTGGGAAATGCTACACTGAATGCCTGGGGGAATATTACATGCTTAGGGAAAATGCTACATGGTCGGTAAAATAATTTTTCAATTTGTTTTGTATCACTTGAAAGTCCGCTGTAATCAGTCAAAAGACGTAACATTAGTTTTACCAACAATTTAAAATTCCTAATATCTGTGCGCCCCCCAAGGGGGGCAAGGTTGCTAGTACCCCACTAATTTAGTTGTCTAAGGCCAAAAGCACTCGGAATCTCGCTCATTGACCTCGGCTTCGCCTCGGTCATTAAACGAGACACCTCGTGCTTTTGATTGCTAGACAACAAAATAAATGGGGAATATTATAGGTACATTTATTTGCCGTGGTATTGAACTGAATAGAACTCGAATATGGTCTATGGCATTTACGTAAACAATTTATAGGATTTGACCATAGAAAACAAGACCATGCTGAACTCCACGTCGCGCTAATCAGACTGTTTTCGTTTCGCTACGCTCGTATGCTCCTTCCTTCACAGGAAAGCCAGGAGAGCTTGGCAGAAACGGGTCTGACAGCACCAATTATAATGCACAGCAGGGATTCGGAGGCGTCAACGGCCAGCCAGGCTCGAACAACCCGAATTCCACTCCATCCGGATCGAACCACGGCGGCTGCGGAGCCGGCTGGCTGGGCAGAGCTGTCCACCCGAGGCGCAGCTCCTTGGACGGTGAGCGAGGCGGCAGTCGGGCCGAAGGCTGGGTCGGCGGACGAGCCGGAGACGGCAGCATTGGAATTAGAGTCGCGATTTTCCTAATGTTACAGTCTAAATAAATTTTGCAGTTAAAAATTTATGCTGCGTAGCAACGATCATGTTTACAGCAAGTCGTATTATTCTTTATAAGTTTTATTCTGAACTTTGCACAAAAAATTCGTGATTATTTCTTTATTCTTTATTCTTTCCCGAAAACACTCTTAGCTTTTTCTCGACTATTGCTACTTTGTATAAAGCCTAGATAATTGACACTGGACGCACTAAACTCACCTTAAACTAGCAAATATATTTTTATTCCATCTTTAAATTAGCAGATACGAGCCAGATAACTAAGAACTAGTAGAAGAAGCAGCAGCACCCGGTAAAAAATGGTTGTGAGCAGTTGGCATAGGTAATGTCTAGATGCAGTTAATCAAAGCAGCGCTGCATGATTAGGTCACACAGCTGTATACCAATCCTCCAATAACCAACAATTGATGCATCTGGATGAAGTTGCGCGGTGGATGTGCACAGGAGTCGCCGCCGAAAGCGACAACAGCTCAATTGGCAGCAACAACAAAGCTAATCAGCAGCAGAAAGCTGGCCCAATGGTGGCGGCGGCGGCCGCTGCTACAACGGCAACCCCGGTGAAGCGCAAAGTAGCATTGCGCATGGACGTGCTTAAGCGGCATTTCGGCTGGTCGACGAAGCAACGCGTCGATTCGCACTGGCGCCGGCTGATGCTGCCGGCTGATGCCGAAGTCCCGACTTCAAAGCCTCCTTGGCTCGATCAATACTGCGCCGAGTGCTCCTGCTGGTTCCGGGACGCTGACAAGAATCAGGCCAAGCACACTCGTCTGCATGAAGCTGCTGCTGAAGCTGTGACTGCCGAGACTGCTGGTGTAGCAACGTCCAAGGATCAACCGCCGGCAGCATCGAAAGCGGCGGCAGCGGTGGCTGGAGTGGATGACAGCTCAATAGCAAACGGACAAAACAAGACGAGAGGATTGACTCGCCACAGCTTCGTCCGAGATTGTAGATGTGCAGTTGTGTAAGGTGGTCGAGTCGCTCTATTACCACAAGTCGACTGGCATCAGAGATTGCTGTCGATATAGATAATTAAAGGTGGGCTAGTATTGTTCAGTTGTTTCTATCTACTTTTGCTCAGATTCCGCTAGCAATCACCGCCACCTCTGGCCGCGACGGCGACGATAGCGTCTATTGCTTCAACTCTGCTGCTGTCACCGTCGTCGTCGTTGCCGCCGGCGCTGCTACTGAACGCCAACCTGCTGTCGCTGCTGCGTCTAGCAGAAAGTCACCGCCGCCACGGGACTTCATATAATGGTTTGAAGGCAGGTGCTCCAATAATATTTTATTTACTCTACTTTGATTTATCGATTAAAAATCTCGCCACATCAGACTATTTTCGTGCCTTTGTTTCACTGCGTTCAATTTATCAAACCCCTTCGTACGTAGCTATAGACCGTCAGAGCCCGAGCATCTAACGCTAGCTCCACCACCCCTTTCTGCTAAAATAAATTAAGTTCATCGGAGTCAGAGAGTAAGACTTTTTTGTTAGCATCGGTCGGACCATTTCGCGTCATCTCAAAATGAATTGAGTTCAATCTCTTACTTGTTTTGCCTAGTCAACATATAATGTCTCACTGATCGCACACTGGCCGAAAAGGAGGTGTCGCAGACGAGCCCAAGGAACAGCAGCGACACGGTGCTTTTCTTGTCTCAAATACATGGTGGCCTACATCAAGGACGAACCAGAACAACGGTGCTCCTTTCTCTCCCCACTAGCATTCCCTTATGTCATTGCCAGCAATTTTGAAGCCCACTGTCGGCTATTTTTCAAGCGGCTGCGTACCTTTCGACAGACGCACGATTTCTAGCTCGTATTACAAGCTCGATGCGCCAGAGCACCACGCCAATGCGCAGCACCAAAGCAGCAGTCCACACTGGTCGCCAAAGATGGCGGCGGCTTGATAATGACAAGGACGATACGACCGATGGCACCACAGCAGCCAGCTTCTCCCTTTCTAGCAGCAGCGGCGATGCTGCCGCCGCCTAAAGCGACACATGACGAGGGGGGCTCGGAGAGCAGTAGCGGTGATGAGGACTGCGACGGCACGGTTGAAACTTCAGTGAAAAGAGCAGCAGCGCGTAGGTTTGATGGCTCTTTTGAATTTGCTGGCAGAATATTCAACTCGCTGGTGGAAGAAGAGAAGGCTAGGCACGCCCCGTCGAAGACACACACACACACACACACACACACACACACACACACACAGCAGCAGCAGCAGCAGCAGCAACAGCAGCAGCAATGACGGCGTCTGGCAGTCAAGCCAGGCAGAGCGGCCATAAGTGGGCATTCTGGTTACTCATGTTTTGAATTAAAAAAAACTTTTGCACAGTACCGCTTACTAAACAAGCTAAGTGGTCAGATTCTTATACTGTTAACTGCAATTGGTTAGGTTTAAGGCTTAGATTGCAATTATAAAATAATTAGCTAGATTAGCAAATCAAATCAACTATACAGCCCTTTATCATCATTCGACAGAAAGATAGTGCAGGGATGAAATTGCTGCTTTGCTGCTTGGCACTTGCGCATCAGCGGACACTTAGAACTCATTCGGCTTGACCTGGAGAAGTTGGAATTGTATGAGACGCAGACGAAACCATTTTATGAGCGTATAAGTTTTTTTTAAGACTGCACGGAAAGCAGCTAAATTGCGTAGTAACGAATGGGCGGAAGAATAAGTAAAAAAACGCTACTTAACAATCCGTTCATGATGAAACGGCAAAAAATTGGCTTTATATGTAAAAGCTAACGCTTTTTGGCAGATCTGGGTTGTAAAGTTCTAAGTCAGGACAAGAGTTGTTTAGTGCTGTGCGAAATCTTATAGTGGCCCCAGCCGGCTAAGCCTGGGTATTTTTATTAAAGTCAGTCAACTGGGTGGGGTGCAGCTATCGATTGGCCGCAGCCCTGCACCCACAGATGTGCGTATCGAGGTAGTGGCCAATCAGCGCAGCCCTAGGCATAGTTAGCGCTTGCACAGAAGTGGGGAGTTCAGAATAGAACATTAAATTTCTCCCCAAAAAACAAAACTCGAAAAGGAAATAAAAGCTACGATGAATATTGGTGGGATAAAAGGGGAAGCGGAAGCCATAGACTGTTCCACAGTTCAAAATAATAGTTCAAATTCGGTAGTTGATATGCTTGTCCTTTGTAGCTCTTGGGTGAGGCCGCTCCGCGATGCCGCGCTCCCGTGAGGTGGCGGCCGCGTCTGTCTCGGGTGGCTGCACCTCGGCAACCGTCAGGGGCCGGATGTGCGTCAGGTGGCGAGTGCATGTCCGGTCGCCCTGCTGGAGGATGTTGGAGTCGCCCTGCTTGTCCGTGACGGTCAATGGCTCGAGCTCGAAAGGCGTCTGCGTCTTGGCGCAGCTCGTCAGTTTTGGCCCTACACGATGGCCGCCCTGATGACCTTGTTGATACACCTGTTGACTTGCTCGGTCGCTCCGTTTGACTCCGGGTGCAGTGGGCAGATCCGGCGATGCTTGATGCCGAACTCCGCGAGGAAGCTGCCAAATTCCGCCGAGTTGAACGGCGTCCCATTGTCGCTGACGATTTCGATCGTAACGCCGTACCTGCTGAACAGTCCGCAGGTGTGGAAGCACTGCTTCGGCCGATATTGAGCTGACGATGTCGATCTCGGGAAATTGGTCAGTGATCACAAAAAGCATTTTTTACCTGAACTGGGCCGTAAAAGTCCATTCCTAGAACCATCCATGCACCGTTAGGAAGCTGCGTCGTCTTGAGCGAAGGCGGCGCGAGGCTCTTCGGCGATGTTGCTTGGCAAATGAGGCACGACTGGACAAAAATCAGGCAGTCATTTCTTATGCTTGGCCACCAGACCTTGGTCTGAAGCCTGCCCATGGTCTTGCGCCAACACTGGTGGCCTGCGTGGGCCAGCTGAAGCACCGTACAGTTCAGATAAGGGAAAAATAATTCAATGAATTACCAGCAGGTGATTCCACAGTACTCGGGTGCTCAAACTGGCAAACAGCCTGCACTATGGCTGCGGGAGCTCACCGGGACTCATGACTTTCCAGCCTCCATCGGCTGCTCCATCAACGTTAGCTGCTGCTGATCTCTTCAATGGCGACCTTGTCAAAAAGTCTTTAAGGAAGGAAACTAAGCGAGGGAAGCGAAAATCGGTTAAAAACATAATTATCGTAGCAAAGACAAGAAGAAAAAGAACAGGTCGAGAAAGAAGCCGAGGTTAGGCAAGAAAAAGCCTTAAGAAGAAGACCGGGAAGAGCAAGAGAGCGACAAAAAGGAAGCAAAAAGTCAGCAGGAAAACTGTGAGGCGCGTGATGGACTCTCTATCATAAGACCATGGCTTACGGATTCAACCCCAGGCTCGACTTGTTCAAGACACCCGTGCTGCAGACTTGCATTGAGAAATCCCCCTATGTTGACATTCATCCCGCTAATTTCATTGTTGCAAACTCCCTCATTGAATTTGACTACCACCAATCAGCTGATAAGTACACTGATTTAGTCAACTCATTTCTCTATATTCGTTGCCGCATTGTGAGACTGAATGGTGCATTGATGAGGTAGGATCAGCTGGGTGAGGATGGAGCTGTTGCAGAGCGCAGAGACAGCAATGTGCACCCAGAGAATTTCGTTTTCTCGACAGCTTTCTCAGATGTAATTGTTAGCGTTAACCAGCCAATCGTCTCTGGGGGCGATCAGCTGTACCCGTACCATGCCTACTTCAAGGCTCTAATGAGCTCATCCCATGCCCAGCAACTAAAATTTTACCCTGCTGGATTCTTGTAACCCAACTTAGCTGATGAGGACCACACTGAGAACCACAGGACCTCGCAATGGAGATAATATGCGGGGCCGCTCCTCAACGACATTTTCCAGTGCCCAGTGTTTCTGCTGTAAGATTTACACCTGCACATCAAACTGGTGCTCAGTGATTGAGCATTTGGCATCAGCGCTCCAGCTGCCAACAACACCGCGTACCGGATGGAAATATCCCACTGCATTCTGTATCTTCGCCGAGTTTAAGTTCTGCCCCACATCAGCTTGGCCCATGAGCAGGGCCTGACTAATCAGAATGCGCTTTACCCCATTGAGCGAACTGAAATGCAAAACTTCATCCTGCCACAGGGAATTCAGTCAAAGAAAATTGAAGGTTTCACGCACGGAAAGCTCATCAAATCCATCATGATGGCCTTCGTGGACCACCGAGCATTCAATGGGCAGCATCATTCCAACCCGTTCCAGTTCCAGAGCTTCAACCTAAGTCAGCTAGCTCTCAAGAAAGGTGGTTAATCTATGTGCCGTGGGACATTTACACCTGAGAACAATTTGTTTGTCAGAGAGTATTTGCACTACCTCAAAAGCTGCCAGTCTGCGAGCCACACCAACTCGGTTCCGTGGATTCCTTGCCAGCTCTTCTCCAACGAGAACACCGTATTCGCATTCGATCTGACACCCGAGGGAGCGGCTCTGTGGTACGGGCAGAAGGCAACCTTCGGCTGGAGATTCGGTTCCGACAGGCCTTGGCTGAAGCCGTGTCCCTGGTTGTCATGTGTGTGTATGACTCTCTGATTGAGGTCACCAAGCATAGGGAGCTGTTGCTGGACTATTCGTCTTAAAGCATATTCTCATGGATGCCCATCAGCTCTTTTCTCTTGCTCGATCCTTCCTGCCCAGCAGTCGAATCCCGATAGTCACACTCTGCCCGAAGACCACGATAATAATAAATGGAGATGAAGGAAGAGAAGACAAAATTTTAGATCGAAACAAAATAACTTTTTTCTTGATAAAACACAGCGTCTCGTTTGGACACTGGGTTGCATGCTATGTTGTCAATAAAAACACAGTTGAATTATTTGATTCTCTCGGTTGGAATGCAGAGACTCTGAATGCCATTCATCGTTTTTTGCTAATAAATTTAAATCTCGCTTTCGCATGCTGTGCAATGCCAACCGAATCCAATGCTGTCACTCGGACAAGTGCGGGCTTTTCTGCCTCTGAAGAAAAAGATATTCCTGGCGAAATACGAGTAAAAGCTTAATTAGAAATACATTTTGAAACAGATGGAAGCAGAGAGAGTGTACTATGACGTTCGCCTGCAGCAGGGGAGTTGCATGCTTGTCTGTGGACCCACCAATGCTGGAAAGACAACCTTCATGAAGCATCTAATACAGTACAGAGATGTACTATTCGATGTGAAACCTGGGAGAGTGCTCTGGTACTATGGAATTCCACAGCCAGCGCATAGAGTTGAGCAGTCTTGGAGTACAGCTGCATCAGGGATTCCCCACCAACTTTGAGAGCACGTTGATGAGCAATGATCTGGTCATTTTTGATGACATGATTGACGAAACTTCTAATTCTGCTTCCATGCGCAATATTTTCACCGGACTCGCCCATCATGTACTCGTACCGTTTTTTGTAATTCTCACTCAGAATATATTTTTCAAAGGCAAAGAGTCGCCGACCATTAGCTTGAACGCGACGTACATTGTGATCATTAAGAACCCCAGAGACCAGCTGCAGATTGCTGCATTGTTACAGCGCAGGGCAGGGGTGCCTATCTGCTCCTGGATTTCCACCCTTCCACTCCCGACGAGCTGCGAGTGCGAGCCAGAATTCTGCCCAATTAGAGACCCCATCTCGTTTACACTTAAGAATAGATCGAAATGCTTTAGCCGTAATGACTGCGTAACTTTGGAGGTGTATGACGCTCATCAAAATCTATTTGAAGTACTTGACTCACCTAAATACACGATTAGCTTCAAGCGCACAGTAATAAATCAGGGTCCGAAGGAAGTTTGCAATTTTCTTAAATTAGTTGAAAATCTAAAAAAGCCTCTGGCGAATCAGCTCAGAAATTACGAACGTCAATGTTTTGAACGTCAATGTTTTTGAAACAAAGAAAAAATGATCCGTGTCTCCACCACAGAGAGAAACTTCTTGCTGGAAAACAGGATTATCGAATGGCGGCTTTAATCTGTCGTAAAATAACTTGTACATTGCAAGCTTTGAATCATTGAGGACGCACTTTCCGATCAAGATTGGGCGTTCAAGAGTGACAGTAGGCTTAAAAAATTGAAATACAATCAAGTCCTTTGTCAAAATAGGGAAATCCTTCAGGCTGTGTCGAGATGCATATATTTCTGACTGCTCCTGAGTGTTCGAGATTCTAACACTGAGCCTCTTGCGCACGTTCTCCATCGTTTTCCCGAACAGGGAGTTATTCTTTAGTTTTTAATAGTCTTTCTCAAACTCATTTGCAGCTGCTGCCCGCTTCTCACTGTTCTTGGCGATGTAGCCTTGAAAAATTGCTGTCTGCTGAAATCGAATAGCACGTCGAATCTTTTTTTATTCGCATGCCATGGCGCAAGTAAAACTTCAGCACTCTGAAATGACGATGCAAGCCTCCTTGTCATGACACGTCAGTAGAAGCTTCGAATAGCTTTTGTAAGGCTTATCACGTGACTTTAGTCCGCTCCAAAGGCTTTTCATAAATGGCGGAAATTCCTCAAACTTAGGTGTGGCTCTCTCCAGAGCAAACGGCAGGTCCTGAGTCTTTTCGTGAATCTCATCCGGATACTCAAAATCCACTTCAAATAGGTAGCCAACAGGTCCATTGTCTTCCAATTCAAGCAGTCGCCTCTCACTCCAATCTTGCAATTCTTCATCACCAATCCAGACAAAATCACTGACCTGAAGGTTTTCAGAAAGCGCTTGTCCATAGAGATTATTAATGTCTACTGGAACCAATGCGTTAGTCGACAAGGCGGCATTATCGTTTGTGGTGACAGTTCCAGCTGCGATATGATGAATGTTCGTGAAGGTCATACCTCCACGAACTCCAAGCTCAAAAAGACGATATTGCTCAGCATCAGTAAGCAATTGAAGCTGAGTTGTAGCTTACTTTAATGCCGAATCAAATGAGAGACCTGGCGTCGTAAAATAGTGCACCGAGTCAAGTCCCTCGTCGTGGAGACTCAATCGGCGAAAGTTTTAGAAGACGTCGGCGAGCTGACGAATGTCGAGCTGCAAGTAGGCAAGCATGTAGTCATGGAATTTTTTTGCTTCAAGCTTGTCCCAGGCTTTGAGAGCATGACCATAGTTTTCCTAGCTGCAAGGTGTCTTTGTCAGTGAATTGAAAAATTCTTCTCTGCTCGGCAGTTTGGTCACCGCTAAACTAGGAGGAGACTTTACGAAATCATACGGAAACACTCCTTTGACAGACAGTGTCTCATCGGTCAAATTCGGATAGCGGCTTTTCATTAGCTGAGTGAATTTTCGGTCTTGGACTGACAAGTTGCGAATCAGTCTGTCCAGACCGGCGTTCAAAAACTGGAATGAATCGAGGAACTTTAGCGTGAAGAAAATGGTCTTCTTCTTTCCTTGCGGCGAGTTGACTTCTGCAACTGGGAAGTCTGCTCGGAGAGACATGTAGCGCTAAGACGTCTGAGGAATTACACTTAGCTTCTAATTCTTCATCGTTCCCAAAGCTGTTGAAAACTAGAGGTGAATGTCATAATTCTTGAGATTATTCAAGAAAATTGGCAAAAATCTTCGGCTACGCTGCGCAGACTTGTTGCAAAGCGAGCAGGCAGCACCTTTGAACTTCCCAGTGAGATGATCGTGGTCATAGTGCTTCTCAGTTGAGTCTTTAAACTGCTGAGCGCAGTAGTGACAACTGGTAGACTCAAAAAAATCTGCCTAGACATTGGATCTGCTTCTGGCTTCTGGTAGCTGTGGGCTCGGTTCCATTCGTGAACTTCTCGAGCAACGATTTCCAGTTCGTGAAGAAATTTTCCATGCACTCAAATGGACTACAGCTAGAAAACAGCTTCACGTGGCCCTCGTACTTCAGCAGTGGTCCTGTCATACCGTCTCGAGAAACTACTAAAAACCCGGCTGCCGCAGGCAGATTCTGGGTAATTAACAAAGTAGTGCCTGTTTCACAGCTTCCAGCTGGTCTTTCGTCACAGTATTTTGCTTCTGCTCGATCTCTGCTGCCCTCCAATTGGTCGCCATCACTGACTTCGATCCTATCGACTTTCTCATTCATACGTTCTCGATCCGGAAAGTTTGAATTGAACGGCGAATTGAATGCCTCGATATCGGCATAGATTACGAAAGTGGCTTTAATTGTCTTGCAATAGCTCTAAAAAGCCAGAGTGCAACGATTCTGAGATGGAATCTTCTCCTTCACTGCAAAATCGTTCGATCGATAGCATTGCCCTCTGTGCTCTGCAAGCTTCTGAGCACTAACGAATACAGTCAAGCAGCGCTCACACCACTTCCTGTGACACAAGCCACCCTTGCTGTACAGCAGCCTGTCGAGGTTCACTATTCCGCACCAATGAGAACTATTTTCATCTCCGGATTCGTTCATCAAGAGAAGAATGATGACTTTGCGATTGCACGCCACTTCGACACGCGGCTGTCTGAGCACGCTAACTTTATCACTAGACCACGTGAGAACAACAAAGCATAAAGTTGGGTTTAATGACTCAATTCGGTTGAGCTGACTTAGTCCAACTGGCAATGAAAGTCCATTCAGATTCACTTCAGACAGCCAGTTTTTGTACGTTGAAAGTATATGGGGATTCTTTCTCAAATTTGAGTCTCCGTGATGCAGCACTGCAAGACAAGCATACAGGAAACAATCCGAGCCTGTGGTGGGAGGATTGATGATGGCCTTCTTTGCCTTCAGCACTGGAGGAAGCTCGAGTTTGTCGGCGTGGCCTGTGTAGAATCGCAGTCTCTGTCCAATCGCAATGCTCAAGTCGATACAATTCACACGCACAATCACGCAGCCACTTCCATTCGTGTTCATCATCTTAACTTCACGGCCAGCAATCTGCCGAGTCCATCAATCCTCAAAGCAACTGGAATCATTGACGACTTGCAAACAGGTGATAACCCATCTTTCCTCTTGATTGAAAAATTGTCCAGTCCGAAGCCATCTTAAGCTGTGCTCTCACTACACGATTCGGATTCGCCATCTTCTCATTTAGGATTCGCTGCACTGAATCCTTACTTCAACGTGCGAGTTCGAATCAGTCACAAGCTGCATCATTTGGTAAAGCTATTCGGTGAACCTCCAGAGTTCCATTGTGTTCACTTGCTACTTTTTGAACGTCTAAGATAAAAAATGATAACTTTATATTATTTTCAGGATTTAAATATTTTCCGATGATCCCCTGTCGTATCTCCCTTTAACTCCCTTGGGAGCGCGGCTGTACACAAAAGGGCGCTGCTTTAACTGACTAATTGATAACAATAGTAAGTTAAAGAATTTGAGTTGAATTTGATTTTCATTTTGAGCCGATTTTGAGTCGATTTGATTTGAAATTTGAATGGATGACAGACGCCAACACAAAATTATTTTTCTCCCACTTCATCCTCCTAGAGCACGACTCACAGAAAAAAGAAATCATTAAACATAAGCTTACATTGGGTTGAAATAATAGCGTTACTTTCAAGCCTGATCATGTAACCTGAGCCAGTAATTGGTGGCAGCACGAGCTGAATGTTGCTACTGGCCGCAACCATTTCAACTGCAGCTGGTGGCATGTCAATCCTGGGCAATGCACCTTCAGCTGGCCCAGCTGTGGCGAGCTCCAACGCATTGAACAGCGGACTCCATGAAAACGTGTTGAATCGGTTGGGCATTGTCGAAGATGGCAGGCATCCCGGCCTGCTGGGCATTGTCGACGATGGCAGCGATGTCAGCCAGCTGGGGATTGTCGGCGATGACAGCGATGTCAGCCAGCTGGGGATTGTCGGCGATGACAGCGATGTCAGCTGGGGATCGTACTGGCCAGGGGATCCAATGGGGTACAGTACGAGCGCAGACAGACGCACTTTTATTGCAGACGTACTTTTATTCGTTACATGTACGCGCAAATTTGTTTCTAAAAAAACTCGTGACGTCTCTAAGAATATATATATATATAAGTAGTACAGTATACTAAATATATATATATTCTTAGAGATGTCGGAAGTTTTTTTTAGAAACAAATTTAACTCATGTTGGCAGACCCGCGCAAAAGTGCATCTCCCGCCCGGCCAGAACACGCGGCTGAAATGTCGCAACTAACGCTAAAAGTGCAACGCCCGCCCGCCCGTCCGCTTCGAACACAGCCAAATATCGCAACTACCGGTAAAAGTGCAACGCCCGCCCAGACGTACAGGCCATACCCCCCAGATAGACACCCCCAATCCAGCCATTGATTACCAGAGGTCAACGAATCTGGGGAATAGAAAAATCCTTAAGTGTCGGATTAGTCTGTGGCTGAAACCCTGGGGACAGGCCTGTTGGCTCTGGGGAGCTCTCAATCTGGGGAGCCCGAGTTGTGCATTCATTGCCCACCCACCGCGGCTAGCCATCGGTAAGCAATTCCTATTGGTCCCACTAATTTATATTGAGCCTCCCCCCCTCTCTCTTTCGCTGCAAGCACTCGTCTGTTCGTTTCGGTTTCAACTGACTATCGAGGATGGAGCCTCAGCGGAGTCCTGGTGCGGGTTGAGCTATAATCGCTGCGGCCACTGCTGGTTGACGCAAGTTCCTGGGCCAGCTGCCCGGCGTTTTCCCTCAACAACCCAGCCTCCCTGCTCGACGGTGACAATGTTTTCAAAGCACTGCATCAGCTTGGCGACTGGTTGAAGGCGAATCCTGGCATCGAGGCGGTGGCCGGCCTGCGTCTCTTCTGCTCGGCCTGACTGAGTTTGACGCGCCGGACTATGACAGTCTGTTGCAAGCCATCTGCTCGCCGCGGGTTCGGGCTATGCAGCGTCTGGCGTGGCTGAACCGGCGCTTCGGAGATTAATCGTTATTTTTGAACTTTATAATCTAAAACTTGCTCCTTTCATATTTAACTGGCCTCCTTAACAGCCAGATTCATCAATTGCGTGTTTATTCCTGTTTTTGAGGGGGGGGCCATGTGACGCTGCTTTTCACCATCTTTGACAGCGTATTTTGTTGTTGTTGTTTTTGGGGGCGGGGCACGATGAACTACCTTTCTTGTAAATAAATAATATATTAAACGATTGGATTTTGAACTTGAGACTATACTTGGACTGCGTACATTATAATTCGCTAATAAACCGCCAGCAACGGCGCTAGTCTGATGCGTGCATTTTGTGGAGGATACAGAAAGATTTTCGCATAAAAAATCCAAAAAATCTGACGAAAATGGACGGTCTGAACTCCTATGCCAAATATGGACATGTAGTGTAGGAGTTAGAATTCCTACATAGTTTTGTCATTGCTTTGCTATTTTCCATACTGTAGCAGTCACGCAGTGAGAGTATGCTCGAGCGCTTGGAATTTTACCAAACTAAAGTATTCTTGCTGTAGCCACGCAAAAGACGCGTGCAGATATGCCCGCTCACGGAAGCCTAGTACTTTGAATATCTCTCCCCCTTGGCCAGCAACCCTTTTTCACAAAGTAATAAAATACACGAGAAAGGAGTCAAAGACTCACTGCTTTTCGGGCCCATAATGTGACCTAAACAGAAAGTCTCTCTGCCGTTTTTTCGTTCTTTCGCTGGTGTGATGGCAGAAGATAACAGGTTAAAAGACTAAGAACACACCCGTTATATGTAGTTCTCTTGCTAATATTAAAATCCAACTGCCATTTACAGCGCAATAGTATTAAGTGCAGTTTATGGACGATAAAAATGTACTATTTTTACGCTGTCTGTCTGCCTGTTGATTATAGCCGCTTATAGTGCGATAAAATCTATAGATTCTATTTCAAATTCTTTATCGTCAGCATATTTAATGTTATACCGTAAAATTCGCAAAGGACTTTAAGACAATATATATATTTACGCAAATGTTGAACTCCTAATTAACATATAAAAACGGATGTACTATAATTATATCCAACTTGTTCTTTGCAATTTAACATGCCGAGTAGCAGGCCGTCTGTGAATATTAAAATCCAACTGCCATTTACGGCGCAAGAGTATTAAATCCAATTTATGGACGATAATAATTGACTACGGTAAAGTAGCTCGCTTAATAAAGATCAGGTAAATAAAGGAAAGAATCAACATAAATGATTAAATCGAACAAATTTTGTTTTTAGTGCCGATGCATTTCGTCCAACATTAGGACATCGTCAGGGTCTACTTTATTGTGGAACAAAAAGAACAAATTAACAGTATATATAGATTGTCGAAAGTAAAACAAGTAATTTAACTGAGTTATTGATTGATGGTATAAAACTTGTACATAGTGGTCATGATTAGAAATAGTATTGGTTGGGTAAAGTGCAAATCAGTTTTAATCCAGTCCGGTTATTGACAAAACAGCTAGAAAATTCTGAGTTGACGGCCAGCCCCACCCATCACAAGTTGGTTATTTAACGTGGGCTGATTGGTCTTGATGTACAGGGCTTCTAAGAGACAGAGCAAGTGGTCTCTATTGCAAAAGTCTATAGCCTTAATCAATTCGTGTGGGTCAGCCTCACAACAAGTATTGCAAGCGAGCAGGTGTTCGTTAATAGCAGAGCTTTTTATCCAGTGCTCTCTGACCCTCGTGTATAAGTGTCGCTTAGTTTTTCCTATGTAGGTGATGCTCTGGTCCTCAGAGCAAACGAATTTATACACGACACCGGCCGCGAGAGGACGGGGAACACTGGATTTTAACCTGCAAACGAACTTAGCAATCTTTTCAGTGCGAAACACAACATGGATTTGAGTATTTAGGTCTTTCCAGAAGAGCTTTTCTAACTTCTTTTTAAACTCTATGGAACACACACCAAAGAAAGGCAAAGTGATCACGGGACAATCAGAAGCAGATTCACGAACTTTCAACCGAGTGGGTTTAGTCAGTTTGTCATTGAGAAAGGAATTGACGATTTTCATCACAAAGTTCTTAGGGTAGCCATTGTAGCTGAGCAAGTTGGTGAGGATTTCAACTTCATTGTGGAAAAGCTTCCAGGAACTGCAAGTAGAAAAGGCTCGGTGAAGGAAGCAACGAACCAATCTAACTTTCCATTGTCTAGGAATGTTGGACGAAATGCATCGGCACTAAAAACAAAATTTGTTCGATTTAATCATTTATGTTGATTCTTTCCTTTAATAATTGACTACCTTTAGTAATAATCCATCTGACGTGCTGAAAATGGACGGTCAGAACTCCTATGCCAAATATAGACATGTAATTCTCTTGCGAATATTAAAATCCAACTGCCATTTACAGCGAAAAAGTATTGAATGCAGTTTATGGACGATAATAATTGACTACCTTTAGTAGTAATCCATCTGACGTGCTGAAAATGGACGGTCAGAACTCCTAATCCAAATATCGACATGGATGGGTAATCGATCACGCGTGCTGGTCGTGACAAACGTACATACTTGCGGAGGACGAAAATGAGGGAAATCCATGTCAGACTGGAGGTTTCTTCCGCGTGTATTCCAGAAACCTCCGGCATTAATTTTTACTTCAGTGACGAAGTCATTTCCAAGTTAAAGCATTGTAAGGAGAAAGCTTTTATCATAGCCCAGAAACTGAAGAAGTCGAGCACAAAAGTTGATTTATCGTTTCTTGCCCACGCACTAAAAGTCACTGACATATTTGAGCGACGTTTTCAGTCGAACTCTGCGCTTATCAGCATGCTTTTTGACTGCATGCTAGACTTGCTACAGGCTGTTCTTCTGCAGTTCATTAAACCTGAAGGTGTCCAAACTGCCTCGGAATCCGGCAAGCTCTGGGAGATCGACCTCAGCAGACTCAATCAAGTTGATGAGTCAGTTGGGACTTAGTGAGGGCACGCGCATCCTTCTGCGAGACACGAGCAGGAAGGCATATCACATTTCGATGTTCCTATTTAAATTCCGTGCTTTCTACTCAAATTTGGCTGGCTACTTAACAAAGGAGTAGCCTTTCAGGAAACTGATCCTGCCGAACTGAGGCCGAAAGAATATTTGCTGAGGCCGAGGCAGCACTTCAGAAGGTGTCCGACCGACTAAAGCAAGCTCAAACTCAACGTGAGGCTGCTCAAAAGGCCAAGCAGGCTGTTACTAGAGATCGACATCTGGTGGAACAGCAGGCCTTCAATTTGGCTGTGAAACGACACTGCAAAAATCCAACAGACACCACTGTCAGCACTGCCAATTGCAGCAAAATGCCACGAACTGACAACTGATTGATTTGGTGCAGCACTGACACTTTTAAACTATGTTTCGAACTTGAAACTGAAACTAATTTTAATAAAAATGCCTTTTCGACATACTGTACTTAGTATAGACTGCTTGAGTATTCATGGGCGGCGGAGCCTATTTTATCTAGGAGGGGGGGCGGGCACAGACTGGCGCCAATTTTAGGCAAGATTTTGGCGCCATTTAAGCGCCGCAGGGAAGATTTTGGCGTCATGTAAGCGAGAATTCAGCTTTTCATGAAGGGTCAGGCTAAAATTCTGGGTGGAGGGGCACTGCATTACGTGCCGCATTTGCATTCATTTTTGGGGGCCCGTGCCCCCTGTGCCGCAAGGCTCCGCCACACATTAGTATTGTAAGGTATAGTTGTGGTTATGGTCAGTAATTAAGTATATTAAAACAAGTAATAAAACTTCCATCATTTTTGCTAGCAGCACTACTCCCATTTTTGCTACTTTAAAGATACACATGCATCATCAAGCCGTATTTCGGACTTTCGGTAGTTTTCTGTTTCTGCATACCTATTTGTACCTAGCTATGTGTTTTTTCGTTGCGCTTGAATTAATATTTTTAAAAAGGAAAGTGCCAGCACTGATACAGCCAACTAAGATTAAGCTTCGCACCAGCCCAAAACTAAACTCGGCTTTCACGACCAACGGTGAGTGAAATCATTCCTTATGCTTCTCTACCACTTATGAGTTCCTAAAGTTTGCGCAGAAAAAGAAGAAGAAGAGAAAGAAAAGAGAGGGAAAGAAAAGAGAGAGAGAGAGAGTTAAATGAAAAATATGTTAGAGTTTAAATTATTAGGATTAAGTTGAGAATAAATTATTTGACTCATAATAACCCACCTTCCCAGTGAAAACTGCCTCAGGACACCCTTAATAATCACACACGTTAACCATGGGGCACCTACTCAAGATCTTAAAGGGCCCAAGAGAACGAAGGGGCGGATTAATTCGAAATTCCCCACTGCGAAACAAACAGCACGATTATTTTTCTGTTTTTTTGGTGTTGCTAAGTCACGGATAGCGGTCCTTCTCATCCCTAAAGTCCCTATCCACCAGTGATAAATATTGACCTATCATTCTTAGATTCATCCTTACATCGAAATGGCAGAGGCGACCGGAGCCAGGCAAGAAAAAGGGAGGAAGGAAGAGGAAGAGAAAGAAAGGAGAGGCAAGGGAAATGAAAAAGGAGGGGACACGGCGTCAATTCAGATCACTTAGCTGTTCACAGTTGGCGCTTGGCTTCGCGTTGGCGTCGAACCCGGATGATGGTCGTTTTCCAGCGCAACAGGAGCGCACACGTCAGGGGCGTTGGTAACACCGACCGCTGGTCCACGTGTGCGGGACGTGCAGCAGCCGCACCCGTGAAGACACAGGGACAGTCAGCAGCAGGCCATCATGCAGAACAAGAGTTTCGGTCGCGCTCACCGCACTAGCCAGTCGCGTCCACACGCCGGATGATAGGTGGTCAGGTCGCACCTTGTGGAAACTGCCGACTTCCACCAAAACCTGCAGAACTACTGGCCAGGCGGCGAAGTCGTCCGGGGGCTGGCCCACTATCAGTTCCAGGACGAAGATGAGGGCACAGCAAGCCGTCAACTCGTCTAGCAAGTCCAAAACCTGTTTCAGACGAGGGGCTGGCCGCAGGCGACGCCAGACTTGGCGCCTACACGTTTCGTCCACGCGCCATTGCCAAGTACATCTCGTAGATGACGTTTGCACTAGCATGTCATCGGAACTCTTCCCATCCGAGTTCCAGCAGGGCGCCGAGAGCTGCTTCTGACTGGTGATGCGCGATCATCACCTGGTCTAAAGGGTTGGAGACGGCTGGCCCAGGCGCCATTGAGGGTGCTGCCGGGATGATTCCGTCAAGAAGGTCCTCCGCCGACGCATCCACGGCTGCGTGAACTTCCGCCAGCGTCTGCTCGCTGATGATTTCAAACTTAAGTGGCCACTCCGCATCTGCAGCCACTCCATTGCTACGCTCGATCCACTGCCGGTCCGTTAGAGGTGCCGACACTGTCCTGGCGCCTTGAGTCAGCGGCGCCACCTCCTCTTGAATGGGCGAAATGCGAGCAACGGGGCGTCTGTTTTCCATGCTGTGATGGTTGGCAGTCCAAATGAGAATTCGTGAAATCTTGCCCGACAACATCGGCTACCAGGACTTCAAGCAGCGCCTGTCAGAACGTTTCTCGCAGTGCAGCGACACCCTGACCGTCCGTGAGGAATTTCGAGCCTGCCAGCAAGGTAAGAATGAGAGCATTGATGAATATGGGGACAGGTTGATCTGCCTAGCGGACAAGGCGTTTCCGCACTTTACGCCGCTGCAACGCGAGGCCAAGCTCGTCGACCAGATGATCGTCAGAGTCCGAGTCACTCCGGCGGCGCGAGAACAACTGATCCTGGTGCACCCTGCGAACCTGGCGGCTGCCAAACGCACGTTCAAGCGCCTGGAGACGGCCTATCAACTTGCTCAGCGAATGGCTCATGTACGAGTCGTCGACCATGAGGAACAGCAGGCCGCTGCCGCTGCAGACGCCACGATGCCGAAGGAGTCCAAGACGATCGAGAACTGGCTGCGCAAGATATCGAAGAGCAGAATGCGCAGATCCAAGCCCAGAAGCGGACGATCGAAACCCTCGCTCGTAGAAGTAGAATGAACAACATCAGCCCGACAGCCTTCGCCGATCTAGACGAGGAGTGTCACGACAGTTTCGGAGAATTGAAGAGACAACACCGCGAAATATCCGGATGATGCGATCCGCCCCTGAGAGACAGCCGCCCGGAGGAGCTGACTATCGCCAACAGATCACGCACCGCGGCCCGTGCCTCCAGCAGTGGCAACGGACGCGCCAGTACCAATGCGAGCCGGCACCGCGCGCCCCAATAAGTGGCGCCAACCGCGCCGCAGGCGGCACTCCGAGACCCGCTCCGCCTCAGAAGCCGCAGTTAGTGAGACAGAACGCCATGTGCTACAGGTGCCAGGGCAGCCACCGCTACAACGAGTGTCCACATCGTCGAACTGCTGGAGCCCCAGCGCCGCGCTACAGCAGTCCGGGAAACGACCAGGCGGTCCGCGCCAACCGAGGCAGCGCGGCTCCGCCCGTCCAGCGCCTCTAAGGTCCACGACCCGGACCTCGGAAGCCCAGCCGGATATTGCCGAAGCTGCCGCCTCACCTGTAAATACTGCACCTAAACCAGCCAGGGGAGATCCGTTCGTATCAGGTGAACTCTGTGGCAAATATTTTGCGTTCTTATTGTTAAAATGCGATGTACTAGAAAGCAGCACCTGGACGCTGCTGTGTAAAAACTTTGCCTATCTAGCCCTGTCGGGACCGCATCGTGGCCTACAACGGTGAACAGATCCCGATGGCCGGCCAACTAGAAATACCAATAAAAATCGGCGATTTTCAAGCACCTGTCAAGTTCCTTCTAGCCCGCGGTTCCCACGACAACATTCTCGGATTTGAGTTCCTGGAGAAATTCGGCACCTCCTTGGACTTCGCCTCCGGAATGCTCTATTTCAAGTGCGGCACGGCCGCGCCCCTCCGCTACACCCGAGCTGAAGCTACGCTATGTCGAGTCTACGTCGCCTGCACTGAAGTGCACCACCGCGAAGCTGCTGAATGCAGTGCTGCGCAACCGCCTCCTGCCTGGCCTGAACCCAATGCTGCTGAGTCTACAGAGCGGCTTCCGACCAGGCAGATCCACCACAGAGCAGGTTGCGACCATCCGCTCAATCATCGAGGCCTGCAAGACCCGCCAGCGCACCGTGTCGATTGTCTTCGTGGACTTCCGCAAGGCATTCGATTCGGTGTCCAGGCCTGCGATCGCGTGGCTGCTGTCCTACTATGGCGTTCCCCCTGCATTGGTAGCTGCAGTGATGGACCTGTACAGCGAGTCCAGAGCGTTTGTTCAGACGAGCGACGGCCCGACTGAGGAGTTCAGCACAAGCTCTGGTGTCCTGCAGAGTCACACGCTAGCTCCTCTTCTCTTCATCATGGTTGTGGACTACGTGCTGCGCCGCTCACTTCAAGAGGATGACAGCTACGTGCTGGTCCCGCGGCGAAGCTCCCGACACCCTGCAGTCCAGCTGCCCGCTCTCGCGTATGCTGATGACATCGCGCTCCTCTGCCATGATCCAGCTGCCGCCCAACGCGCTCTGTCTCGGCTCTCATCGGAGGGAGCTCGGGTCGGACTGGTGATCAACGCACGCAAGACAGAGGTACTGCACGTGGGTACTGTTACCGCCCCGGCACTTGTCCTGCCCAACGAAGAGGAAACCACCATGTGCGAGGACTTCCGCTACCTCGGCTCGCTGATAATGAACCCGGACACCATCGCTCAGCCCCAGCCCCAAGACTGGTATTCTTGAACGATAGGTCCAAAGTTTAAGCGAGTTTAATTTCGAGATTCAGCACCGCCACGGATCAGCGCATCAGAAGGCTGACGGACTTTCACGCCGTCCAGAAGATGACGGCGAATGTTTAGCCGATGCCCAGCGAGAAGCGGCAGCCGAAGCCGCGCGCCCAACAACGCCGCCGCCAGCGAGCAGGAGACCAGCGCCATCCAGCAGACCTGGCCAGCTATCAGCCGGTGAGCAACCGCTTGCCGGGGGACGCCCCGACAAAGCCAACCTGCCCACCCGCGTTAGCGTAGACGTCAGTGCTCAGCAGGCAACAGCGCCAGCCTCGGCTCAACGATCAAGCGGCGCCACCGGCGCCAACGGCACCACTACCCTCGCGCCTCGGCCCCAGAAGAAGCGAACGAATCCAAGGAGGATTCATCAACGGAAGCCACGGTCCGCCCGAGAGGCCGCCGAGCAATTCGAGTCTAATGACGAGTTTTGGCTAGAATGCCCCAGTTACCCCTCCTCGACGCCCTCTGAAGAAGATTTCGACTCCGAAGCGATCGGCCATCGCCCACGAGAGGCCAACTGACGTTTGGGAAAGTCAACGTTTGGATCGCCTGTGAAACCGGACCACAGCCGATGCCAGGGCCCCCTAATGAACGACATGCAAGATAGCGAGCTCCAGACCGTGAATCTCATGTCTTCAACAGCCTGCGGCTCCCAGACTAGGTGTACTGGGCTGCGAGCTCCCGACCCAGTCTTTTGCACCACCAGCTGGACACCCTAGTAACTCAGCAACGATCGCCATGGTAGAAGAAGAGCTCCAGACCTACTTCGCGACGCCATCAACTGCTGAATCTGAAGAAGAAACCACAGCTGTACAATCGAGCGCCCCAGCCACGATCGCCATGGTGGGAGGAGGGCTCCAGACCTGCTCCGCCACGTCATCAGCTGCCGGCCGCAATCGAGATGCTGTACAACCAGGAGCTACTGCCGCAGGACAGCAGCCTGCCGCTCTCCTAGACAGAATTCCACGGCCCACCACGCGCGAGGACCTGCAGATCCACCAACGCGCCGATCCGGCCATAATTCTGATCATTAATCTGATCGAGATGAATCTGCCGAAGCCTTCATTTACGGAGAGGCTCAATTATACGCGAGAACAGCACAATCTACTCTCATTCTTCGAGTACATACAAGTCAGCGAGGACGGCATCCTGACTCTGTAATTGGAGCCGCCTGAGTTTGGCGTCTCAATCCCGAAAATCGTGCTGCCCCGAAGTCTTGATGCCGCAGTCTTCGAGAATCTGCACGCCTCCCCGATCTGTGGACACCAAGGAAGGGACATCACCCTAGCACGAGTGCGAGAACGCTTCTGGCGGCCCGCGTTAGCCAAAGCCGTCGCCGACTACGTCGCCTCCTGCCTGGTGTGCTCCGAGAGCAAAGGAAGAAGAAAAATCCCTGCTCACGTCCAATCCTTCCCTGTTTGCGAAATTTTTGGCCGCTGGGCAATGGATATCCTAGGACCGACTGGAGATGGAGATCCCACGGATCGCGGAAATAAATATATCCTACTATATCCTATATCTTAAAGGGCGCCATTTTCCCTTTTCTGCCGTAAAGCCCACGTTTCATCTCTATTGTTGAAAGAGTTTGCCACGGACTCGTCTGATTTTCTCTCAGCGCTAGATAGCGACAGCGTTTTTGCCTCCTTTTTCTGTAAGTCCGCGTTGCTCCTCGTTTGAGCCAGAGAAAGCCAGGACCTCCCACGTTTTCCCACTATGCGGCCGTACTTAATTTTTCCTCTCGAGTCTTTGTTAGCCTCCGGGGAAGCCGCCAGACAACTTGGACTCTGTGTCCTTCTCTGCTCTCCCTTTTTTGCGAGCCTTGTGAGGCTGCCGCCCACGCTATTCTTATCGCTCTTATGTATGATGCAAATCATTATTGGAGCATAAATCTTTTAAGCTGCTCTTTGCCAGCCTGCCTGTGTGCAAGCGATATTTTCGGCACCTTTTCTCAAGTAGGGCCTTTTTAACTTAGGCATTTAGTGAGGGGTCTGAAGACAACCCTCAAGCCTAACTTTTCTCTTAATATTATGATAGTTAGCTGGTTCCTCTTGCTTAGTGGGATAGTGGTGCCTGCGTGCAGCCACCCCACTCCGCACCCGCGGCTTAAAAAATTTCAAACCCTGCCTATGCTACTCATTTGGAGGGACCTAATCACTCCCACGGCTGGAGCCCCCTCCTATTTAATCGGAACCTCAGGATTTCCAGCGACTTTCCACTACGAGCGTAAACTCTCAGCTGCGTCTTGCGACAAATTTAGAAGTAACTTCTACTAGAATGAACGAGGTGACACCCCATTTGATTTTGAACCAGCATTCGTGAGTTGGCTCGAAGCTACTGCAACACCGCCCCCGTCCCCGGAGGGGCGGGTTATTCGCGTGATCGAGCCCACCGACCAAGCAGCGCCCGCGGACACTCTCAACCCCGAACTTCGAGAGCGCCTGAGAGGATTCATTCAAGCCCAGGGCCCGACTTCGGAGCTCCGAGCCAAGCAAAAGGGACAGCTGCTCGAGTTAGTCGAGCAAGCGGCGGTCAAGCGCCGTTTCCCGATCGACGGAGAATGGCGGCTGCTGATCCGATGGGTAGGCCCGGAGGCGGCAAGGGAAGTGGTGCAAGACGTCTGCCACATCGCCGCGAGCGAGCCCCGGTACCGCGGATTACGACCGGCCCTGGTGGGCTTCCTGACGTTGGTCAGTTGGGAAGCCGGATTAACCGCCGAGGGCTGCCCGGCGGAACTTAACCTGCTGTGGGACAGCCTCCACCAATCCCAGCCAGATCGCCTCGCCCGCGACGCCAAGGGCCGAGTGGTCCTCGCCCGCGCCTCCGCCGCCTCAGCCGCCGTCGCCGCCCCGGAAGTCCAGTTTGCCGCTCCGAGCCTGTGGTCGCAGCCGTCGGCGGCCCCGCTTGCCGTCCCGCTCGACCAGCTCCTGGCCACCTGCGCCAGCCCACTCGGCCACCCCCCGGCTTCTACTTTGACGGCTGGCAGGAGGGTGTGGCAGGATGAGCTCCAGCCACTAGGCGAGTCGCACGAGGACGCAATCCAGCACCTGTGAAACTATGTTTTTTCCATCCGTCGGACTAATCCCGAGACGGGATATTTTTGTTTTCCTTTTGCTGCCACTCCCCCATAGGGATTCCTCCTGCTGGCTCGCTCCCACGGCTGGGTCCCGCTGCCGGATCTCTCCCGTTCCCGGAGTCCTGCCACTGGAGATCTCTTCCATAAATTTAGAGCTCCAGCGAGATCCCGTCTCAGACTCTGAGTCGAGCGCCCTCCCCGTCCACCTATGCTCTATACTCAGGCCTCTATCTATATTATTTGAATCTCCCCTTAAGCGCTAAGTCGAAGATTTTTATTTGATTAAGGGACCGAATCATATTATGCGCCATTTTTTATAATAAATGCCTACGTCTTATAATAAACGTCTGGCGCCTACTTGCACCATTAGCTTTTTAAGCGCCGCTGCGTCTTTGTGGACAGAACTCTAGCCTTTGCAGCTCCTGATTTTCCTTGACCTAACAGAGACTCTCGAACTTAACCGGACAAAGATCCGTGACTTTAAAGGAGGAACGCGAAATCTTCAAGCCAAGACCGAAACCCCATAATTTTAAAACCCCAGCCCTCAATACAGTAAAAATTTAAATGGTTGGGACCAGTGGTGTTAGCGGGGGCTACCCATTTTTTCGCGCCTCCTATATTTTTTCGCGCCGCTTTACTTTTTCGCGCTAACAGTTCCTATTATCGTAAAAATGTTGTAAGGCAAAACTAAGTCTTAAAAATATTTTCCAGAGATGTTCAACAGGCCGAATTATTAATATTATTATAGCAATTTCAATGGTAATTGGCCTTAGTACATGTATATTTAATTGTGAAAGTCACTTCGAGGAGAGGTCATTCAGCATCTTCCTTCTCCTTCTGCTTCTGCTTGATAAGCTCATCCATGGTCGTCATCGACTTCTCTAGGTTGGTGTACGCCTTGCTCGCCTTCTTCTCCATTTGAACTTCCGCAATAACCTGCTTTTCCAACTCCTGCTTCTCCTGCTCCTCTTTCGCCTTTTCCTGCTGCAGATGTTGTCAGAAGGCAGCATAAGCGCTGGAACATCTTTAGCCTCAGAGATTATTCTTGTACAGCATCGAATTTCACTAACTCTTGCAATCGCAGTATCAGGTTCGTGCTCGTGAGCATTCCCCTTGCTGTTTCCTGGTCATGTGCTAGCACTGCTAGTGGAATTCATAAGCAGATTCAGCGAAATGCAGCTCTTTCGCGCTCTCGAAACTGATCGATGCTTGGTAGCACAAGAGTGGTTCTTGAAATTCGTTAGACCACTTTGGAATGAAAATGGTTGATTGCACCAGGTGCAGTATGCTCCGTAGCTAGATTCACCATCGTTGGCCTTTCGAGCCCACAGGCCAATTCTATCGCCATTCTCGTCTAATTGCTTCAACCAATCGTCCTTCCAGCGCGTTTTTTAGCCATTAATTTTGCTTCAGGCAATTGAGCTGAAAAGGGGATGTCAACTTAAGGCTCTAGAATGGAGCCCGAGGTGAATCCCTGAACCAAACTGACTGAAATCAGTAGCTGGTCGGTCCAGTCGAATGGAAACGCCGAGACATCTCACCCCAGTCCTTGCCATGTTACCCAGGGGGATAAATGGGATAATATGGGGATTTCATGTCAACTTAAGGCTCTAGAATGGAGCCCGAGGTGAATCCCGGAAACCAAACTGACTGAAATCAGTAGCTGGTCGGTCCTGTCGACTAGAAACGCCGAGACATCTCTCTCCAGTGCGTTTTTGTTAACGAACCTCAATTTTTGCTAACGTCATTTTTTTCCGGATTCGCGTCTTTTGAACGAACAGTTTGGACAGCAATCCATTTTTGGGTTTTTAAAGTTGGTTCTTTACTTTTTTGTTTTGTGAGTTATTTATTATAATAGTGTTAGTACTTTTCTGAGCGTATAATATTTTAGTTAAATAGCTATGTTAGCTGATCAAAAATTCGTACTCTGTCTATTTAGAACTCGACATTTAAGTTTTTCTTGCATATTCTGAAGCACTCTAAGCTATACTGGTCTGTTTTCTGGACAGAAGTCAATCTTTTGTTAAAGCTGCAAGTTTAAAATCATAAAACTATGACTGATTTTCGTTGCTCCATCTGCGGCCACCAATTCAGTAAAGCGGCAAACTTGACGAGACATCAGGAGACAAGTAGGTCTTGAATAGCGGTTGCGAATCAACTGGGTCAACATCGGCACCCTTAAAGACTAGAAATTCTCGTGAAGCCGTTCAACTTCTAGAAAATGCTGGAGAATTCGTGAGACGCTTCATATACCGTAATCTGTTTTCACTATTTGCATCTGAGAAAGAATTTAAACGAGCCTGTGGTCTCAGTTCACAAGATTTTAATACTTTCTCTGTCATGCTACCCGAAGTCTCACGAGTGAGGTTTTTATCTCATTACACACAGTTACGAACATGCTTTTCTGGAAAGAAAGCAAACGTCAACAAGAAAATGGCTATTGTCAACATTCATGGAAAAGTGGTGTACCCATCGCCGTTGACAGCAGCAATCTCACCAGCAATGGGAGATGGCAATTTGACTGCGATGCAACTGGACTTAGAATCAGAAGGGATAATTGAGCCCACTTTGTCGCGGATACTGTGCTCTGGAGAGAAAGATTATCATGTCGCAATCTTCGACAACGGCTACAGCCGCCAGCTCTGTTCAACTGAAACTAACTTCTGTGACTTTGTCAGAAATCACAGCCAAGGCTGTTCTACTCTTCTGTTCCCAACTGGTCCAGGTGAAAGAGTTCTAAATGAGCGCTTCGAACTCGTCACCAATAAAGATTCAGTTTCGGATAGACCAATTCCAGGCCAGCTGACCGCTTTGGAAGCTAATACGAGTCGGTGCGCAACACTTTTTCGTTTACCTTGTGGAGTGCAGTTTTGCTGCCATAAAGAAAGACAAATGCACTAATGATCGACAAAAGCCTTATCAATGGCTAAAGGCTTCGGATTTTTCCGACCGAAGTCGACTTGACATTGTAATTGAAAATTCAATGGCAAAATTCAATCGATGTCATCCAGGCTTCCAGTCTACCAGACACCTGCCCGATTCATGGTCCGATTCCAGCTTGAAGGACTTTGGCCTGAACTTTGCCAGGAGAATTTTTATTTCCAATCAACTTGATGAAGCCGAGCACATTGAATTTAATTGTGATTTGACTCGCATGCCATCAGCTTCGACTCGAAAGTGGACAGCAATAGATCCACTAGACCCACAAAGCTCTTTAGCTCGGGATTTCCAAGTGTTCAAGAAAGCAACCTTCAAGAGCTGAGTGTTGGTCCTTACCACGTTCTCCAATCAGTGAGATACATAGAAAATGTAAGGGTTCAGGAGGTTCTCAGCAGTTTTGCTGGAGACTCATGGCGTGATTTCGAGTCGCTCACAGCCGAGCTACCATCCCATTTAAAGTGCTGGAAGTTTTATCAGCGCTCGCCTCCAAGGGGATGGAACGCTCGAAAGTTTGGACCATGGAATGCATCC
Organism: Macrostomum cliftonense; assembly: GCA_950096795.1. NCBI lineage: Eukaryota > Metazoa > Platyhelminthes > Macrostomidae > Macrostomum > Macrostomum cliftonense. Next base: position 52,620 of record CATNEM010000045.1, on the reverse strand, counting down.
TGGATTTACTTGGCCGCCCTGCACTCTCGGCACAGGTCGAAAACCTACCGAGTCATTCTACGAGTCAGCGACACGGCTGATGGAAATAGATTCGGGTTCAGAGACCCGGGTCTACAACGACTACACGGCTACTTCTCATCATCCAAAGCCGGAAGCAGAACAGCTGGATGTGATAGCCATGTGATGACTGTTGTTAGAATGCTTAGGTGCTATGGCTATCGGCCAGCAAGTTATAAGATGTACAACAGCAGCTTCCGATTTGTCGATAGTGCTCTGTCTAAAACATTAGTTTCAAGAATATACGAGCGTACAACGAATTTACAGAATTTGAATCTCATCCTAATACGAGTACATCCCACGAACAGAGTTCTGAATCTCAAAAGGACAAAGCACATTGACTCAGATGCCGCTGCTTCGTCCACAGGACCGTGGAAGCCTTCTGGTTTGCCGAATAGCAGACTTCAGTGCTACGTGAACGCAGTAGTGCAGCTATTTCGCTGCCTGCATTACAATGCACCATTCATGAGTCTGGGTAGCGGTGATGAGGTTCACCAGGAGCTACTTCGACTTTTAGCTGAACCTAATAACCGGTCCACTGTGGCTCCTCTACTCGCTTCTGTTCGTCGGCAACACCCGAATGCGTTTCCTGATAATCAGCAACAATGTGCAAATGAATTCCTGCAGACTATTTTAACACATCTGGATGTTTCGCCACAAGATTCATTCTCAGAATTTTCTATTGTTCAAACGCCGCGACTGCCAGAAAAAAAGCTCTTTTTTTTGCTGAAGGAGCAATTGATCGCCGGATTCTGTGCATATCTCTCTCCCTGTTTCAGCGATCGGCAATCAGCCTGGGAAAACTTTTGAACACTAATATTGCTCCCCGATCAGTGCAGTGTTCTGATCCCAATTGCGGCGGAGAGAGCGTGCAAGAGATCATTGTGACCCCAGGAATATTTTCCTTAGTGTACTTGGATAGAACAAATGAGATCGATGGAAACAAGCTCCAAACTCCAGTGACCTATTCCGCAAGGTCAGGTGGAGTATCGACTCTCGGGAAACCCATCGCCACGATATCGCACCAAGGAAGTAATTTCAGGGCTGGTCATTACACAGCAAGCGTCCACAGCACCGTTTGGGCAAAGATTGACGACCTGAAAATTACAATTGACTACAATCCTTTCGTGAGGGAGCCAGAGATGATTGTGTTCGTAGCTCTCAAAAGTGACTAAAACCACCGATATTTCCTCACAATATACGCTCGCACTGCTGCGTCTTGATTTCATTTTTAATAACATAATAACTGCAATACTTAATACTAATACGTTTAAAACGAAAATACAAAATACTTAACATGCATAATAACTTAAGTGTAGGTACGAGCGTAACCGTACGCAAAACAAAAGTTTTCTTAACTACTTCAGAAACTCCATTTGACTTTTTATTTGAAGCCGAACAAAAAAACGAAAGAAAAAAACTAAGGTGAGATGTCTCGGCGATTCTAGTCGACTGAACCGACCAGCTACTGATTTCAGTCAGTTTGGACATCCCCTTTAATAAAAATATTGTGTGATACCATACTTCATACATGTGATGTGGCCTTGAGTTTAGGAACTCAAGGAAGCTGGCCGACTGCAGCTACGTAGCGCAGTCATAGTGCCGCCTGAGTCTACTATCCCCTAATTTACATTCGACCCGACCGATAAATCTCTCCCACCCCTGGAAAAGACGTCGGATGAATTGGTTAGGCCGAAGAGCGCAGAGGATGCCGCTGCTGCTCAAAGCGCAGCCCCGCATTCGTCGACCTCGGTCGACCTGCGCCGCTCACGGACCTCGTCGCCAAAGCGACCGCAGACAATTCTGTTAGATCAGCCGCCTAGGGACCAGGCAGCCGGGTCAGCATCAGCTGGCCCAAGTGCGCCGACAATAGCCCTGAAGGCCACCACTAAGACCCGCCGTGGCACTCGAGCCGGGCGCTGCCGAAGCCAAGGCTTCGTGCGCTCCAAAGGATTCGCCACTTTTATGGCCCACCAGCTGGCGTGACCGACGCCGCCGACAGCTGTCGTGCGGCCACTGCCGCCTAATGTACAACAAGGCACCGAAGCGCCACCGAACTCACCTGTCGATCAATCGGTGGATACGGCCGACCTGCGCCAGGTAGTCCGGCAGCGCCAGGCGGTCGACATAGCGAAATTAATAGTCCATGCCGGCTTGCGCAACGCAGCGTTTCCGACTCTGGACCCGGAGCTGCAGCAAGATGTGCGCAGCCAGGATCTCGGTAGCCGAGCCGAATTAATTGATCACGCCGGAGACATCGCAGCCGTCACCCTGGCAGAAGGAACGCCATTCGCTCAGACGGCCGAGCTCGTCGCTCGTCGCATCTGCGCTGACCTCGCGGTGCGTATGCCTAGGTCACTGCGAAATCTTCGGCCTGTCTTATTGAAATTGAGAAAATTATTTGATGCTGCCTTAGGCGCACAGTTGACGGTAAACTGTAACTCCTTTTAACGGTGCTAATTAAAAACTGATCCGCATTTTTACTTACTTATTATCAAGCAGCTGTTTTTCCATCTTTTTGTGCTGTAGTCTACAAAATTAAGTTTCATTGCCAACGTAACAAGCATTTTAACCCTTTTTCTACAAATTAATCAAAGCAATCATTGTAACAACTTCCCTTTCCCCGAGTGAACTAGCTAAGTACACTCATCTGCAGTACTGGCTGCCTCCGCCTTTACTCGCAGACCCCTCCACCCGGCCTCCCCCTGTCCTCTCTCGCGCGCACAAGCAGTGTCATGTAGCTAAAAATAGCTACAGGACCCCTCTTCTCTGCTGAGTGCGCGCATTGACTTTTCTCTCCCTGTGCAGCCCAGTGTACAATCGTCACTAGTGGCGCGCAGGCAATTTCCTATTAATTTTCACTGGTGTCTTAGTTGTGAGTACCGGCACACTAAGACAACAGTTTACTAACTGCACTTTGATGCACAATAGGACCCCACCATGCACGGGTAACACAAGGAAGTTCCTTGTATTCCCTGGCCGCCTCCCCATCGCACATTATTAATACGATTGCTCTGAGCTGGATCTAGAGCAGAGTCGTGGGCCTTCGGCTGACTGTGGAGTCAATTTCAAGATCTTGTCTTCGAGAGCCGAGAGCAACTCGAGTCGTCAGCACAAGCTTCGGACATCAAGGACTTCGAGCGCGAACTCAACAGCAAGCTGCCTTTGGCGCTAACCTCGACAAGGTGTACAAGCGAGCCGCTTCCAGCGCCGCTGTACAGCGCTCAGTGATCGCAGCTGTCAGCGCGAACTTAGGGAATATTAGGACTAGGCTGATTTAGTGATCCCCCTTTCGCACATTGACGCCAGTGCCATTGGCTGCAGCTCCGGCCACACGCTACCGTCTTATTTGGCCATTGAGCTTAAATTGCTGAGTAATTATTCTACGACTAAATTATTTATCGGGTTGCTCAAACGGGATAGCCACGCGCTAAACTTACAGCACTACCGAAAGGTGGCAGCGACGAATTTACATCTCAGCAACAGTAGAACCCCATCCCCCCAACAAACGTATTTGCCCACCTTTCAGGGGAGCAGTCCTAAGAAATTCTTAGCCCCGAAGAAGGGAAAAGGCGAAAGCCGGAAGCAAACAACGTCACATGTAACGTAATAAGTCAACTAATTTTCAATCAACGCAAAACTCTTTCAAAGTGGCTAAACTATTGTAGCTATACATGCCAACAAAAAGAAGAATTATGAACACGAAACACAAGACATAATGCTAGACCTATTCCAAAAACAAAATCATAGGCGTAGGAACAGGGGGCCAGTGGGGCCATGGTCCCACCACTTTTTAAAGTGGGGGGCCAGTAATGGGTACTGCCCCCACACTTTTTTAGTTAAAAAAGTAGTCATTTTACTAATATTTACCTGCACATTACATTACATTTCACATAAAATTTAGAAATTAATGACTAACGACTTTACGTGAAATATGTACTATTAGATTTAATTTGAACCTTATGAACTTTTGAAATTGAAGCATTAAGCATGCGACATTTAATTTTAATTTTCATTTCTAACATTTAAGAACCATAACTGGTAGTTGATTTATGTCGATGTTGACAAAGAATGTATTGTCCTATGTCCATGTAAGAGCCTCATAACTGATGCGCATGCTGATGCTGGTGCCCACGTGGTTAGCTAGCCCTAGCCTGGCCTAGCCTACCTATCAATGACAATGATGGAATGAATGTATTGTCCTGTCATGATTGACTTGACAGTCATCATCTTATGTCTGTCATGTCAATTATAATGTTGACTAGGTCTAGGTCTAGGACTCTAGGACCAGTAACAGTAACAGTAGCAATTTATTAGCAAGGCAATACTGAAATGAAATGAGGTGTTGAATGATGTTCATGTTCATTTTTAATTTTAAAATTTTAAAGGGTTAATAGATCATGGATGGATAAGTTAAATAAACTTTAAAAACATAAACTCATAGTGTTAAAATTTTAATAGCTAGATTGTACAATAAATATAGATATTGTAATAACTCCACTAATTATCTTCATCTTAAGTCCAAAGTTTACAACCAACCATAACCATAAGTCCATACTCTTTAATTATAGATAAGATAAAAGACATTTAATATATCAATAGATATGTTATATATCTTATCTTTGCCATTGCTGGTGCAATATTGGATGATGTTTTGTTATGTAATATTGCCTGCTTATGTTTATTTTTTGTTAAGGAATTATTGTTGACTAAATAATTGCACTATTGTAGCAATAAATAGCATATCGATATGGATATAAGAAGCTTTTTTTAAAAGTCAAAGTCAAATTCTACTGAACAAAAAATGCAAAAATCTGCATCTGCTGCTGAGTCTACTATTGGACTGCAAGCATCTACACCACAATCACCTTGTGCTGATGTGCCTGAGCCTGCAAATCCCCCAGGTGCTGCCATTCATACTGAAGGGCAAGAAGAACAAGTGCAACTAACTGGACAGCTAACAGCTCTATTTGCTTCTTCTAATGCTACTGAACTGCCTATAGGAAATTTAGATAAAGTATATTATTAGGTTTGGAAAATGGGATTTGAAAGAGGCATGGAAACTAAAGTTACTGTAGTTATGAAATTTACCATCCATCCTTTTATATTTCATTTATCAGGTTCAGATGCTGCTACATCCTGCCCTGGTGCTGGAATGTTCTGCTTTTGCTCTGTTCCATGCTGCACATTGGTTGAGCCATACCAGCCCCGTGATGTGGACACACTGAAGAAAATGTCTCGCATTCAAGGTGGCCGCTCTCGAACAGTCAGCATAGAGTGGTACAGTCAGTTTAGCTGTCTGAGTGTATGTACAACAACTGGAAAAGTTTTTTGTCACACCTGCAGACGAGCAGCAGAACAAATTGACCATCAGTAGGAGCAAAGACCCTGCCTTTATTCAGGATGGATTCAACAATTAGAAAAAGGCCCAAGAGTCTTTTAAAAAGCATGAGTTGTCCCTCTGCCATCGAGAGGCGTGTCTTAGGCTTCGTGAAAGGAAAGAGCCAATAAGCTCACAGCTAGCTAATCAATCTGCTGCTGAGTATGAACGCACAAGAAAATAGGCCGTATGAATAAAATGAGCAAGAACTCATGAGTCTCTGCTCAAGCTCTGAGCGTGAGCATGAGCTCGAACTTGAGTAAAAGCTCAGAGTTTGAGCACGAGCTCAAAAATTGTATTAATAAAGAATCTGCTCTAACTCAGAGCAAAAACTCATGTTTTTGAGAACGAGCTCCAGGAGTTTATGCCATAGACATATTAAAAAGTTCCGCAACTGACTCTAAGAGATGGCTTCTTGCAGCATTTGTTTTCATTTGTATGTTTTCTGGTCAATTCGATTCCTAGTGCAGCCCACTCTAGCCCACTCTAGCTCTAGATAGCCAATCTCGAAGACGACGATGAACTTTTCGTCAGTTGCGTCGTGAAACATCCATGTCTGCTGGACAAGGCCAAGACTCCTGGTGTGACGGAGAGGAAAAACAAGGCCGTGTCCACAATTCAAGACGAGTTGAGCAAGGCTGGAAAGCATTCGGATGGCAAGAAGATTATAAAAAAGTTGGCAAACATCAAGGCGAGGCTCAAGGCCAAGACAGATATCATGAAAACAGTAAATAAGATCGTCTTAAGAAGATGGGAAGAAGATATGCTGAAATTTATGCGTAGCGAGGACAACCCTGTGTTCAATAAAGTCCCAGGCAGCGCGGAGGTTGGTGCGACAGCGGAAACTGTGCCTGCTGCGAACCAAGGGCAAGACTCATCCCCACAATCTAGTGGAGCTGATGCGGCAAGCAGTGCTTCTTTGGACAGGAGCCCAAGCGCCAGTAAACTGGCTATGAGCCGACCGCCGAGTCGACGAATGATCGAAAGCAAAGAGACAGCGTCGCTAAGTAACGCCGAATTGCAGCGACTAGTATTACTTGAGCAACTGAAGTTCTTTAGATGAAAAACCGTCGGGTTTTAGAGAACGGTGCCTGTATGCGTCCGAGTATACGAGGTGGTGGCTACATGGATCTGCTCGAGGGTAGTCCGTGCGACGAGTCACCTGACCCTGAGCCTGAGCCTCTAGTTTGAGTCAACACTTATAATTGTTGTTATTGTTATTTCAGTAATGCCTGAAAAAAATATTCACACGCATTGTCCCGCAGTTCTTTGGTGATATTATGCAGCACGCAGCACGATACAACATAAGTTGGCACCCACCAGCCAGAAGCCGGCGCCTTGGTAAAGAGCGTCGTCTAACACTTGCTCGTGCCGCGAAGATTTCTGGTGCTTACACCGTGGCCGCTAGAATTGCAGCACGTGAACCTCTTTCGGAAGTGCCGTCAAACGAAGCTATCCGAATCGCCGCTGGGCGTTTGACAAGAGGCGAGCTAGGCGTTCCACATCTGGATGACATACAAGAACTCAGAAAGCTAAAACAGACCATGCAGCCGGCGTTTATCCGAGATGTTGTGGCTGATCCGTGTGTAGACGAAGTAAAGATTCTGCCATTATATCACAGTCGCGCTGTTCATATTCTCCGAGAAGTTCAACACCGCGGTTTACCTCTCTGTCTCGGAACGGACTCTACTGGGGCTCCTATTATTGTTAATTCCAATGCCACTCGAAGTGGCAAGGCCAGGTATTTGCATGTACTTGTTTTGCAGCCACCGATGCCTTATCAGACTCCACTTCCTGTCGCGCAAGTGATCACAACCTCGCAGACAGGAGTTACACTACGATATTTCGTGGAGGAATGGTACCAAGAGGCCCGACGGATTATCCCTAGCCTGAATGTGAACCAAGCGGTAACAGATTTTAACTTCGCCACTTTGCACGCGCTAGTCGGCGTCTTTCATCAGCAATCACTTCGGAACTACTTGCAGCAGTGCATGCGCATTTCGCTTCACGAAGTAGACGATTCGGAACTGCAAGTATTTACTGTAATCGGACTAGGCCGTTCACACATAATTAAAGAGGCCTCCAGTTGGCCAGAGATTCGTAATTGTAAAAATCGCATTGTTCGATGCACTTTTTTTGCAATGGATTGGGGCTGTCGTTCTTTCTACTGATTTTCAGTCGTTGGAACAGCTCATTCGAGCTATTTTCTTTTTGCTCATCTCGGAGTACAATGAGACTACACTGTGTCCTGTTGCGGAGTTCGGCGCATCGCCTCGTGATTTTCTCCAGGAAACGCTGCGACGCATTGCCACCGAAGACTTCACTGGAGAAGGTTCCGAAAACACTGATGTTCAGAACGCACAAAGGCGTCCTAGTGACAAAACTTCAATGCGTTCGTCATCATTTTGGCAGCGCATCGAGAGTATTCGGTTGGATTTCACTGCAAGTGTCGCGGTGTCTGAGCTTGGTGCATCTTCCGTTAACCCGAATCCATTCTGCTCTCAACAGCTGGCAAAAAGGCTTGCTAACAGCTTTGGGCCCTATCTACCACTGTTAACCAGTGTGCTAGCCTTTCCCCGCCGTTATGCCAGAAATTCTTCGCATGTTCAAAGAGGCCTTAGTACAAATGCTCACAAATTTTCTGTAGGAGCAACCGAGCGTTGCCTAGGGCTTCTAAAGAATCACCTTCTTCAAGGCCGCCCTGTTTGCCTATCCGAGTACATTCAGCTCTGTCATACCCATCTTCAAGGCCTGGAGAAGCTATTTCTTCGTAGCCTCTCTCTTTCCAACACCCCTAAATAAGCTCTTGCTAGCAGCGAGGCTGATAAAGCTGATTCTGTCAACAGCGAAGAAGAAGCTAGTTCTGATGGCTGTAGCAGCCCTCGAGCCCAACGTCCATCGTAACAGTCAACGCCAGGAGACAGCTTTGGATGAAGTCTCGGAGGCCACTGATTTATCAGCCCTCCAACACGCCGTCCACACTGCCTGCCGTTGTTTGGAGACCGATCTGGATAAAGTCATGGAGGCCACTGACGCTTCAGCCCTCACTGACCAGGTCCAAGACCCCGGTTCTCAGTCCTCCGATGTACCTCAGCAGTACAGCCAGAAGGTCGGTTTGGACACCAACCTCCCGGTCAGCAGTCAGAAGGTATCTCGAGGACATCGAAGGAAATCAACTCCTCCTGAGTCCATCGTCTTGCTCTCGTGGTAAGAGCCAGCGTCTCTCGACAGCTGCAAGGTCGAAGCTCGGTCCCCGGAGCCGACAGTCAGCTGCTCAAGGCCTTGACAGAGCGTCTAACCCGCTTGAGAGACACTGTCAAATGCCACTCTCCAGTCGATCGTCTTTGTCGAAGCCGGTGGCTACGGTCGCCTGTGGCGAGCTGCGCTTCACGTTGGGTAGCTCGTCCAGCAATCAAGAGTCGTCCGTGCTGTGCAGTGGAGTCTCGTGCATTACTCCAGCTGCGGATCGTTCTGTCTTGAGGTCTGATGTTAATTCCTCGTCGTTAAATCCACGCTTGTATTCGGATGTCGTGAAACGAAGTCCCTCGGAGCGACCTAATCTCGGCACTGATGTTACAAGGCCTGGTGAAATCCTTGGAGCCGCAGACACGCTGGCTACGGGCATTGCTCACCGACTTTCTTCGTACTCCGTTGACCCGTGATCAGCTTTTTGCCGCTCAGCAGGCTGATCGAGCCATTAGTTATGTCACCAACTTGGTTAAGAACGAAGCCCCGAAGCCTGAGTTCGATGACCGGTTGCGTCTGACAAAGGAGCAGCGTAATCTGCTCGGTTATTACGAGAATCTTCTCGTGGATGACGATCTGCTGTGTTTTGACCTGTCTGATGGTCAGCAGCCTGTTAAGATCGTCTTGCCAGAGGCTCTTGATGCCACGGTGCTCCAGGAGCTGCACAGCTCGCCGCTGTGTGGACACCTAGGCCAAACGAAGACCCTGGCGCGGCTGCGCGAACGTTTCTGGCGGCCGGGGTTAACCCGAGCTGCCGAAAACTTTATCGCCAGATGCCGGACTTGTCTTGAAGGTAAGTCGCGTAAAAAGGAGCGAGTGCCAGTCCAAAGCTTTCCGGTCTGTGAAGTTTTTGGAAGGTTGCACTGTGACGTCGTTGGCCCCATTGCCCAGAAAAGCAAGGGTGGTCATCGCTACATCTTGACGCTCTGCGAGCGTTTGAAACTCCACCAGCAACTCCGCGACGAGCACTACTCGAACCTGCCTGCCGCGAAGAAGCTCAATCCTGGCGATCTGGTCTTCCTCAACAACCCGGTGCTTCAGCCTGATGAAGCTGCGAAGTTTCACCGGCAACGGAAGGCAGTCTATGAAGTTGTCGAGCCAAAGGGCGAGGTCGTCTACAAAATTCGCCGAAAGACGCCAAACCCAAGAGCCCGACGAGACGAGATGGTGGTTCACCGGCGCAACCTGCTATTGGTGCCGTCGGCTGACTACCTGCTGTCTGATCCTGAGGTCGACCGACCGGCTAGACGTCGCCGACCTGTGGACGACTCCAATGGCTCAGGACCCGCGACCCTGACGCCAATCCCGGAGGACGATCCTGATGACGACGATGAGGACGATGCTAGGCCATTCTTCCGGTGGCACTTCCGGCCCTTGACGAACCCGGCTGCGCCGCCCGGAGGTGGTCCTGGACCGACACCAGCTAACCAGGCGAGTTCAGTTCGGCGTGAGCCACTGCCGTATGGTGAATGCCGGATGGATGAACCTGTGTTGGATGCATCTGTTCCTCATGTTTCTGCTTCTGTGCGCGTGCCCTCTCCCGCTCCTGCCCCGCCCGTTGCTCCGACCCCGGAGTCTCCGCTCGGTGCCGTTGGCATGGCCACGCCGCTAGAGCTGTTAGGTTTGCCTAGGCCAGTTAGGGATCGTAGGCCGCCTGATAGGCTCGTTGTTAATCCTAGGGCGAAGTCTTATGTTCGCAGAATCACCCGTATCCCGATTAACTGCCATTACAGCTTTGACATGAACCGGCGCTCGAATAAAAGATTCGACCGACCCTCTCCCGACGCCAAACCGTCGCAGAATACCAGGCGATATGTTTCGCCGAGCCCTGCCCCGCGCCGATTTGACCGCCCAATTGGCGCCGCCGCCGGTCAATTTGAGCCTCTGGGTGGTCCGCCTGATGCCTACCGACGGCCCGTCAGGGAACGTCTCGGGCTGCGTGAATCCTCGCGCTCTCGCCGAGTCCGTCTTCCCGTCGCCGCCCGTCGCCACCCCGGCGACCCCAGGACAGGCATCGGCACTCCCACGAGGAAAGGGACCATCGACCTCGGCACCGCTATTACTCCCCGCCGGTAGCACGCCGGCTAGTCTTTATTGATCTCACCGGCGAAGAGTAGAAGGCGCCGACGCCGAAGCCCGAGGCGGCATTGCAGGTCAGTGAGCTGGGCGACCCAATTGACGCGGCCCTTAACAAGATCCGGGCTGAACTAGAGGCCGGAGGCGCGTCAAGCATGGCCACCACCAGCGGCCCCTCGCCAGCTCCATGCCCAGCAGCTTGCGCTGACTCGCGGCCAACGCAGGCCTCGGCTGTGAACGCTGTCGGCCCTCCTCTCGTCGCCTGCTGGCCTGCGATTCAGGAAGGGCCCAAGCCCCAGCCCGCAGACGACGAGGCTGAGACTGCCGAAGCGGTACACACCCTGTTGAGGCTCGCTCCATCAGGCGAAAACGCCGATCGCGCCAGGATTAGGATCGAGCCTACGACGCCGCCGCACGATGTGGCCGACAATTGGCTGATCGCAGGCGGCTTCCTAGCACCGCCCACGCCGGCCCCGCGGTCTGGCTACGCCGATAAAGCCACCTCTACCAGCGACTATGAAGCTGACGACGAGGCTGAAAGGGAGGCGGCCATCCAGGCGATACGCCAGGAGCTTGGCCAGGCCCTCCCGGAGGTAGCGCCTTACCACTCTCGGCGCTTGACGAGCGAGAATGCCGATCTGGACCCGGAGCCTGCCCGATTCGTCAACACCGGCGTGTCATACCCGGATGACCCGGCTCCGGATGACGACGAGTTACAGCGCGAAGAGCTCCTGGCGGCTGGTATTGCCTATGCCACGGAGGTCCTTATCAATGCCGGCCGATGGCACGCCTGGCCCAATCTGGCCAGCTGGCCCCGCCTCGGCCATCTCCGCCGCCTTTCGGATGGCGAGCGGCAGCGCTTGGTGAATAGCGCCGTGACCGAGGCCCTGCTAGCCCTGCCTAACGGAGCCTACCTGGAGCTCAGGCGGGCCGTTGCTCAGCATCTCATCCAGGAGATTGTCGGCCAGACGCCCACGCTGCCAGAGGTGCTCCGCTGCAACCCGTGAGGCTACTGTGAACCGATGATTTTGTGCCCAGTTACGTAACAGTTCTAATCTTTTAATCTGGACACCCACATTAGCCCTACTGCCTGTTAGGCGTTTTACTTTCTGACTTAACCCATGGGACCCAATTTTGCTGACGCACGATTATTTAGCCTGAGCTCTTTTACTTGAAATACCACTATTTTACCGCCCATTTTGTCTGCTTGGGTCAGTCGGACCCGTTTTCCCATGCGCCCGAATGTTGCTCCCGCATTTAATTAATAATTTTATAGACCCTGTTTGCATTTCATGACTTTAATAGTGTGTTTTAGGGCTCTGCATTGTGCATCCCAGTTCGTGGCATCTGAACACAGTCTCTTCCCCTCTTCCCCGGGTGCCTGCAGTGCGGGCCTGTGCCTCTCGTCCCCGGCGCCGCACTGTCTGTTCCCCCTCTTCCCTTCCGCCTCTCTCTTCCCCAGTCACTAGAGTCTTCACTAGTGGCTGACCTCTTCGTCTCCTCTTGCTCCGCCTCTTTCTGCAGTCTTTGTCACTGATGCATCACTAGCGGCTGCATCAGTGATCGCCTCTCCTCTTCTCCGTTCTCTCCTTTCTGTCATGTGATCTTTTAGTGCAGTAAACATGTTTACTGCACCGGGTGACGTGTTTATGCCCAGTTTCCTTTTATGGCAGGTTTCCTGACTTCAGTTGCTAATAATAGAAACCACGTGATTTCTCACGTGAGTTCTGGCGTTAGCACTGGGTCTATGGGACCTGCTCGGGTATAAATACGGAACCCCTCTCCTCTCCGCTCTTCACTGTCTTTCGCATCCGTTTGTAGCGTTTTCCGCTCTAAGTTCTGAGGACTTCAGTTCCAGTCTTTGCTGCAGTTTGCCCATTCATCTGAGTCTTAGCCTTCGGGCTGTTCACTGAACATCTTGAGTGGAGTGCCTGCCTCTTTCTCGTGCATCACAGAGACTAACCGCCCCTTTGAGATCGGCAGGAACGCTGACTGCCTTTGCCGTACTACAATCGCTGTGTTCTCGACTTACTATTTTCGCTCTGCTGGACCTGCTCTACTGTCAGCAGCCAGAGCACCCAGACGAGCTGGTGGCAGCCCCAAGTCTACCTGTTTAAGCTACCAGAATCCGCGAGCTTCAGATTGGAACTCACCTGGCCGCAGTCTACTACTATCAGCGGGCCCAGGTACAACATAAAAATCAGCAGTTAACTTTATGTAGGCTCTGAATGTATTGAGACAATTTAAAATTGTTAATTTAGCAGATAATACTATTTTCGCAATCAAAATTACAGAAAGACCATTTTTAAAAAAACATAGTTTGTTTATTCGTTTTATCAATCACTGCAAGTGCGCCACAAAATTTGTGCTACAGAACATGATTCTTGCGTGGCAGAAAGTCAAATTTATGTGGCACAACAGCAAAATATGTCAAATTATATTTCTATCAAAACGGCACAACTTTTCCCCATTGTTCTACGTCGCTAGGCTTCAGCATTATGTTCAGCAATAGATTTCCGGTGTTATTGTACTTTTTTTGTTATTTCCTCACTAGAAATAGTCGGCACACGATTAAAAGTGCGTGGCACAAACTCTCTGAATATAAATGTGTAAGAAAAAGTGGTTTTCCCGAGTGGCACAGTCGATTGATTTTTTTATTGCTGGAGCTATTGCTGGGGACCGCGGAGTTAGTTCTGCATGGTTATCATGAGTAATTAGTCATCTTGAGTAACTTTTAAATAGCAGTAGGATCATCTTCATAGTGTCCTATAGCTTCGTAGCTTTCGGAATTTCTAGGGGTACACGTACTCTACTGTACTTTTATTCTGCAAAAATGCTTTTAAAGCTACAAATTAATATTGCATCTAAAACTGGAATAAATTCTGGACAACTTGGCGAAAGAATCAGCTCTTTATCTGCAAAGATAAAAAATGGCAGCAGTTTGAAAAATCGGCCTTCAAAAAAAATTTCACCATTTGAGAGTGTAACGTCCTTCTACTTGAGAAGTCCTTGCAACAGCCCAGTTAGCAAGAGGCTGTAAACTGTGCCAGAAAGCACTATCAAGGTATGCGAACAGAAGAGACACTGGAAACACTCTTTAAGGCAGCCAAAGACATGGCAGATGCTGATGTTAAAGGATGCATTGAGGAGCCAGTGCTTCCACACAAACGAAAGCTGCCAAAGAGGCTTGGTGGTGGTGGAGAACATCAAGATGCTGACCCTAAATCTATGTACCGCCGCCAGCTCTATGGAGTCCTGGATCTTCTAGATTCTTAGCTTGATGATCGCTTCAACCAGCCAGGTTACACTAGGGTGCAAGAAATTGAACAACTGCTAGAAAAAGCTGTTTCTGGAAAGCCTTTTGTTCTATCCAATGCTTTCAAGGAGGCATATGGTATGGATTTGGACATGGATTGTCTATTCGTACAGCTGCAGATGCTGCCTAGTGCCTTGAGAGTAGTTGAAGCTAAAGGCCAAGTAGAAAATGATAATGGTGAAGCCAATGTGCTTAGTGTGTGCCAAGGCCTTCAAGCAGCAATCAAGAAAGGAGGTGCTATATTTACCACCATGATGAGCGAGGTTCTTATGTTAGCCAAACTCTACTTAATACTCCCAGTGACTACAGCCACATTGGAAATAGTATTTTCAATACCACAATGAACTAAAACTTACCTACAATCTAGAATGGGCCAGGTGCGACTCAATTTAGCAATGATTTGTATAGTTCACTGCCACTATACTGACCAGCAGTGTTGGGCACACTTCCGATACTCCAATACTACCTTTAATTCCAATACTCCAATATTCCAATAATACCTTTTGGGTATGGGAATATCAGAAGTCAATACTTTTTTGACAGTATTGGACTTTGGTAACTTCCAATACTTTTCTTTGATTTTTGCCATATATTATAATTTGTAGGACAATAATTAAGGACAATAAAATATAAAGATAATTAAAACATAATTTGCTTTTTTAAAACTATCTAAACATTTTGTTTTAATGCTTATATGCAGCTAATTCTTTGATATAATTCAAATTTGAAATATAATTATGCAAGAAAAACTCAAGCATCGCCTATATTTATGGTATATTAAATATCTTATAAAAATATATATTATAATCATACCAATTTATTACTTTTTGAACTCAACTTTGCCTTAATTAGCAAAATTGAATTTTATTAAAAACATAAAATTTATGTAATGCTGGAAAGTAAAATATTATCCTAAAAATAACTTATAATGCTACCTTTATCCAAATAATCCAAGGTCTGCCAAGGTAGCACTAGTAGTCAGTATTGGATATCATATTATTAGCATATTTAGCAATGCTTACAATTACAACTATTTAACAATGTTTCCTACCAGTTTTATTACTAGTTAACATTATTCTGCATGGTAGGCACCATTAAAAATGCAAATAAAAGTAAATTTATTACTTTTTGGCATCATTTTAAAGTATATCCTTTTCTCTTTTTATATAATACTACATGATTAATTTATTAAAATTTTTCCCTTTCATATTTTACTGACATTTTCATTTCCAAACTCTATGCATCTTTCAATGTTTTCACCACCCACAGACAGCTCATTTAGGTACCTACTCTATAGGCCTACTCATAATTATTAATAGCAAAGGTACCTATACCAAGTTACTGGATGACTAAGAATTCAAAATAAATTCAATGCTTCGAAAAGCATTAGACCAAAAACCTAAAAGTAAGGAAATGGATATTGTGTTAATGACAGTCAATAAGACGAAATTGTATAGACTCACACGTGTGATAGTACTGTAGCGTATACGAACTTAAGAAATTTCTAGAATATTAATGAGGAATGATTCAATCGAATTGCGGTAGGGTTGAGTTGGGCTGCTAAGTTCTCGGGAAAGTGAGGGCGGGGGTTTGAAAATTTTATTTTGCTTTGGTGGTCGGTCTCGATTTGGCGATTTTGCGTTCCGCGTTCACGATTGAATTCGTAGGAAATTCTTCGAAACTGACCGTCGATTTAGACAAAGCTAGTGCTGATGTTCGGGGAAACTCCACTGCCGGGTCCTCAAAGTCCGGGGGAGGGTAGCTGAGCGGTAGCTGAGCGGTCTTGACGGCGCAAACTCTTCGATGGATGTGCAGAATTCGGTTGACACTCTAATATTTGATTTGCCTTCTTTCAACTGATTATTGCGCGGGTTTTGGCGATTCGAATAAATTTAGGCGATAGATTGTCGTAGGGCTTACTATTAGTAGCTTGTCGCTGCCACCACCGCTTTTAGCGGAGAAGGAAATATTAGTTTAAGCTAGCGCGAGTTTCCCTAATATTCCTCCTTTAGAGTCACGGATCTTTGTCCGGTTAAGTTCGAGAGTCTCTGCTAAGTCAAAGAAAAGTCAGGAGCTGTAAGACTAGAGTTCTATCCACAAAGGCGCAGCGGCGCTTAGAAATATTAAAAGGCGCAGGTAGGCGCAGACGTTTATTAAAGAAAACGAGCAAATATGCATTAGTTCCGTTAGACAAATTAACAAATGGGGGCTTCGCTTGGCGCTAGTTGTTTCAAATTAAGGGGGCCTCGAGTATGGAGCCTAGTTGGACGGGGAGGGCGCTCGACTCAGAGTCTGAGACGGGATCTCGCTGGAGCTCTAAGTATTTATGGGCGGGATCTCCAGCGGCAGGACTCCGGGAACGGGAGCGATCCGGCAGCGGGACCCAGCCGGGGGAGCGGGCCAGCGGGAGGAATCCCTACGGGGGAAACGGCAGCGAGGGGAGTAAAACACATCAAAAAATTGTCCCGTCGCAGGATCTGAGTTACAGTCTCTGGAAGTCAACCAGTTCGTCCAGTGGCTGGTGACCATCCTGCCACAAAAGGAAGTTGGTTTCCGAGAAGTCGGATTTTTTAATCCGCTGCCGATTTTAACAAAGTTTGACTATAACAAAGTTTCTACTGGGGAAATCCGTCTGCCAGGATTCGCGACTTCATGGGTGGAGGGTAGTTTGATCGTAGCCGAAGCGGTCTAATTTGCCCGAGCGTTCAGTTGAGTCTCTTCCGTAGTTAAGTCGATTTGAATAGCGTAGTTGCAGATGAATTTTCTTCTCGATATAAATTTAGGCGTAAGTTGCGTATTTGGCTATTTGTTTCAGTAGCATGTAGGCTGCTACCAGTCCGTTTTTAAGTTCGGACAACTTATCGAGTAACAGAACTAGCTTGAGTCTGTACTTGAGTCTCAATTCAACAAATGAGCTTGCTCTACACAAGAGCTGGTAAGACGAAGGCTCGAATTTATCCAGAAAATTAATATTTTGCACTCTTCTTATTTATTGGCAATCAAACGCACAACCGACAGGCCGGGGCCTCCTTCACCACGATTCACTAAGTCTAAACTACAATAAAAATACTAGAATAAACAAATCAAAGTCGACACTGAAACAGCACAAACGAACCTAATAAACAAAACAACTAAAAACGCTAAAACCAACAATAAAAACGAAACACTAAAGAAAAAACGAACGAACGGAAAATGGCAGAAAATATGGCAGAATTTATAATAAGCAAAGTGCAAAAAGGGGAACCTAAAAAGGACAGGGCAGAACAGAAGAAGAAACGCACACGGGAGAAAGATGCGCACACAGGAATCAAGAAAGAAACACAAAGAGAACAAAGGAAACAAACGAGGGGTCAACCAAACACACGCAGGAAAAGAAGAAAGGACAAAAGAATAAACCAGAAAAGAAAGCACACCCGGAACAAGAGGATTCACACGCGGGATCACACACAACAGAGGAAAATCACGCGCAGAACCACTCAAAGAACAGGCGCACGGGAAGAAACATACACGGGAGCGCAGGCAGAACACAAACCCCCAGAACCCTTCACACACGGGCAATCACGGGATCACGCAAGGCAGCAAGAGACCACG
The DNA here is from genome assembly GCA_950096795.1 of Macrostomum cliftonense. Classification (NCBI taxonomy): domain Eukaryota; kingdom Metazoa; phylum Platyhelminthes; family Macrostomidae; genus Macrostomum; species Macrostomum cliftonense. The sequence goes on along the minus strand of CATNEM010000045.1, from coordinate 34,954 downwards.
CAAAAAACCCGGAAGAAAAGAGTGGGAGTCCCGACTACCACAGAATAATTTCTGTTAATTCCCAGAAACTTCTTTGATTGTTAAATTCGCGTAAATTTTCTAAAAATCAATGTAATAACCTTTTCTATTCAAGCAAAAATAATAATTAATAATGCATACATTTCACCTATAAAATATTATAATTCTTTGTTAGAATTTTAAAGAACATTTCTGAAATTTCCGTAACTCCAGCAACGAATATAAATACACGCGACCAGCCATCAAATTATCATCCTTTCTTCATCTAATTATCTTTTTTAAAGAAAAGATAATAAAAAACCTAAGAACAACCGTCTTCGCTCGTAAAAATTTTTTCCCGCCAGCCACGGACCGGCGGACCCTACAGTACTACTTGACTCGATTACTACAGTAAAATACAAGGGTAGGGTCAAGTTAAAATGCGCTGGATAGCTGTAATATGTATACAATAATAGCGTTAGGTAACAAAATGTCAGTGGTGAATACGGAACGTCACACTTTGTTGGAGGTTTTAAGCAAAGTTATGTAAAAATGCAGTACTATAGTTTTGTGGGATTGGTGTTCTTTAGCATCCTCCAAGAATAATTCTGATGCCAGAACCAGAATCGATAGGAAAATGAAGAGTACGTCACCGAATACAACGAATCTAAAAGGCATGCAATTCAGTAAATTATCATTAAATATTTTCTGTCTATGACTCCCCAAAGCCGTAAAACTTTTTTTCGAATTTTAAAGCACGTAAAACGTAGTCCTCAAAGTAATTATTCTGAGTCATATTCCAGAACCAGAACCTGGTTCCGAACCGTGTTCGAAAAACGGAACCATCGATATGAAGAGCTTCGAACCGGTTCGGCTTTTCGATCCAGCAATATGAGAGGCTCTAAGTCAAGTCACCGGCGCTAGGCCAGACGCAAAATGTAAAATTTTAAAACACTCAAACTAAAAAAGAAAATGAAAATACAAAAGATTGTATTTGCACGCAATGCGTAAAAATCTTTCAATGGATGTAAGTAATTTTTCAAAAAATAAACAATGCAGTTTAAAAAACTTTTGAAAACAAAAATCTTTGTTAAATATAAAGATAACTTTTATTACCATATTTGTCAACGGCCAAGGTCCCGTCAGGCCAGGTCATCGCCATCGTGCTCGACGAGGTCGAGCGGCCTATGTTCAGGCGCGTTCTGCTGCTCAGCGCCCTGGCTGCCCAGATGGGGTATCGAGTTTGGCAAGGCTCAGAATCGCATGTTGCTCCGGGCGATCATCACCATGGCTAGCCGCTGGGGCCTGGAACCCGAGCACATCCCGGTCAAGATGTGGAAGCATCTGCACTGGAGAGCTGCGCTCGACCAGCCCGTCATTGTCCACGATGGTCTGCTAGCAGCCGCGCCAGCTGAAACCGGCCTCCTGCTCTACGCACCGTCAATGACAGTGGCCTGTGCCCTGCACCTCGCCAGCTACGCCTGCCAGAAGGACGGATGGGTGCTCGCGGCTATTGGCGACGTGGAGCCTGGGCTGAGCGGCCTACCGGCAGGCCCGCTCGTCTCGGTTCCGGCCTGATTTGCCATCCCCCAGCTGCCACTACTAGTCGCCCCGCTATCGAACCGACAGAAGGCTCGCAGCGCCTTGTTCACGCTCCGCTGCCAGCGCCTCGGCATCCCGTCACTGCCGCATCTGCGAGATGCCTTGACGTCAGAGATCCGGCCGAACTCGTACAGCCGCATCATCCTACATCGCGAGGCCGGAGCCATGTACATCGACCAGTGGATGACGGCGATGGCCATCATCCGTCAGCGCGCCAACGCCCAGCTAGAGTCGCGCACCGCTTCCGCTAACTGACTGTGCACTTTTTCCCTCTCTCTTCTACCTCTCCTCTCTCTTCCCTCTTCCTCTCGTCCTAATATTACGTTTTAATTATTCCTCTAATATTGCTTTTTAGGCTAAGTGTTGATAATATCTAAAAATCAAATAAAAACTAATAGATGTTGTGTTATTCTAACCGACTTAGTCTCTGTTCTTGTTACTGGACTCAAACTAGTAGTGGATACTAGGTGCGGGTAGGACTTGGAATCAGTAAATGGGCATGAAATAGATTGCAATACAGTTACTTACCAATAGGTTAAGCGAAGAAGATAGTAGAGTTGTGACGATATTTGCCGGAGTCAGCGAGCTGCTAGTTAGCGGGAGCTCCATCTTCGGCCGGGATCCGAGTATATAGATCAAGGAAAAGGGGTTGTAGGCGCCGAACCATCGGCAGCCTCCCCAGCTAGCGTTAGTACCCAGCAAACGATGGTGGAACACGCAGGCATCGTGCGAAGTTTGAAAATTTTTGTGGTTGTGCCATAAACTGTAGATATCGAAATTGCATTTTCCATCATAATGTTTATAGTATGAATGTGGCCACTTTTGGCCTTGGTAACGTGGCATTTTTCAATTAGCCTGTTGGTAGTATAGTAGTAAATATCTGCCCTCTCCCTCCCCGCGCGTCTCCCCATTGTCTTGCGTCACCCTCTCTCCCCCTTTTTCCCCGAAAACCGAGTTCGATTTGTGCTCCTCTCCTGTCATAAATCTCGAGCTTAGTTTCGCGTTGTCTATATTGTTTAGAGTTTTTCGCGCCTGTAATTGTTTTTATTGCACCCGCTTGAGAGGCTCGAAATCTCCCACCCGGCCCTTAGGCTCCATTATTGGTGTTTATCATGACAGAACTAGTTCGGTCACAAAGAGGTGCGGGGGTGTGATGTATCCACGGTCCGGGCGGGATATTTTTCGATCTGACTGCGCCGCCTGGACTGGGATACAGCAGCCGGAGAGTGGGGGCGGCCACGTCGAGTGGGAGCTTCAACCTCCTATTCCCTGGCGCTCTCATCTCTCTGGCACCCACTCCCGCAGCCCCCAGTGACTGCCTCTGTCTCTCTCTCTCTTGTTAATAATAGCCTTTTTCCTCTAATAATTTCCTTAATTACCTAATGCGCAGTCTACCCCTAACCTAATGCTGTTTTTAACTGTTTTTCCCTTAATATTCTCTCAATATCTCACGACTCTATTGTAATTCCCGCGCGCTCCCGAAGAGTCTTCTCTGAGTCAAGAGCCCCTTTGTTCGTCCGGGGACCGTACCAGCAGCATCAGCGTCGTCTTTTGTCCATCTGGGGACCGTACCGGCACCGCGCACCTCAACGCCTGTCCATCTGGGGACCGTACCAGCTCTACAACTGACTCCAAGGCCGAGCTCTCACTCTCTCTTCGTGCAGCCACCGTTGAGCCTGTATCCATTCTGTTTTATTGCTTATTACACTGTGCCCGGGGCCTATTTTTGCACTATTATTTGTTGCTAGTGAGAGTCCAGCTTAGGTGTAGTTGTCAATAGTGAACGCGTAATCTATCTTTATTCATTAGCATTGCCTTCTGACATCATAAATCCTATTTTGTCTCTGTTCCTCATTTGAGCGGACTCATGGCGTGCTAAATCCTCCAAGGACGGTGAAGCATGGGGAAGTTAAGGAAGGCTGACGGTTCAGCCCTGCCGGGTCCGCGTGTGTATTGAGTGTGTAGTGTCTGCCTGCATTAGTCTGACTAGAAGCGGTGCATCCCCTAGACATAGCTATCCTCCCGCACTGAGAGTTTGGAAACCTACAGAGCCCATGTTCGACTTATACTACTCTTAGTAGACTCACCCTGATCCACCGATTAAGCCACAGCCACAAAGGATCTCCTGCTAACAAGTCCTCTGGTGTTGTAGTGCAGATCTCCAATTAGTGCCCTTAGCAGAGTCCCTGATTCGGCTATGTTTCGCTCCCCTGCTAGTACGAAGATCCCGGAACCATCGGGCGGGACCCCTGTCTCGTTAGGCTGGCTTTTGGCGTACCCAGTCGCAAGGAGTGGTGGCGGCCTCCGATGTACTTTTACTGTCTCGGAGTACCTTTCATACGCCTGTGCTGCAGGAGGGGTGGATGTAGGCCTAGCCGCCTAGCCCTCGTGCCAACGTTACCAAAGTTCATCTCAGGGCGGAGACACTGTAGCCAGAGGCCTGCGGGCCAGCTTAAGATCAACAGGCAGCCCGTAGCTAACTTCGACCGGTTTGGAAGCTCCCCTCAGTTCTCTTCTCCCACAACGGGGCGGAGTGGAAGAACGGGCGAATACTACATTTAGCCAATTACTTTCTTACAATAAAACTTTCTTAGTTATGTGACTTGAAGAGTGAAGGCGAAATAATTTAGTTGATAAATTTTAGATATTTTTATTTAAACACTATACTGGCTCAGATGAGCAGCTAAATTAGTTGGCCACGTTTATGGTGGACCAAGGGCGGACCAGTCATGCAGTCAGTCAGCCAGTAATTCATGCGATCGGAGTCCAGATTTAGGACTCAGCTTCAGCTGAACTTAGCCCGGGGTGGAGCGGCAGCCAAATTATTAATGTAATTTAATGTAAGCTTTAGGTTAGATAGTGCCCGCTTTCAGTAGAGTCTCATTAGATCTTTTCAATGCTTTGTGACTGTTTTGTCGAAGCATCAAGGCCAAGAAGCTAGATTAGTGTACTATTCACTCCTCTTGTTAATATAAAAGTACATTTCCGAGTCCATATAATCTTTATAGAAGTTCTCTCTGAGCCTGCCTTGGTCATGCGATCTAGTACCTGCAATGTTTCTTTGTTTGCTATGACTTCGAGATTGACAGCTAATAGACACTAGTTGTAGGTGGAAATTAGGCCTCAATTAGTCAGTCCACACAAGTTGGTGGTGGCTGGGTTGTCACCTTCTTCCTGACCGTCCTGGGGATGGCAGCTCTATACCATTCTTTATCTCCGCGTCTGTCTCTCGCTTTCGTCTCCTATCATATAGTACTCGCCACATCTATCCTGCTACCTGTGGGGCTGACCTCGAGATTGGGAATGGGAGGCCAGGGTTGTCAATATGCACTAGGCAATAAGATCGGCGCTCTGAGGCCCCGTCAGTAAAACGACAAAGCCGAAAGGCAACATCATGTCAAAATGTTGGCTACTAAGATGTCCTTTGGGGCAAATTTGTTGATGACTAAGCAGAAAGTTCTAATGCCATCACTAAATTTTAACATGTAACCAGGCTTAGGGTTGAGCGTTATAGCGATTTATTGCGGCCCAATATTTTTTAACGTGTATCTCTCGCTCCGGTTCGCCTTTTCGTTTCCTCCTAAATGTCTGTAGAATTTTGCGTCGCCCTATACTTGCGTTATCTGGGTGGGCGAGCGAGATTGTTTACTCTCGTGTCACTAGACTAGGAGCTTTTTGTCAGTTAGTCATCCGGTTAGACAGCGCTAAATAGTCTGCGCCGAGTTCGAAGAACAGTGATTTTTTATTGTACAGAAAATCGTCCGATATCGTTATAGGACTACTACTACTACTACTACTACTACTACTACTACTACTACTACTACTACTACTACTACTACTACTACTACTACTACTACTACTACTACTACTACTACTACTACTACTACTACTACTACTACTACTACTACTACTACTACTACTACTACTACTACTACTACTACTACTACTACTACTACTACTACTACTACTACTACTACTACTACTACTACTACTACTACTACTACTACTACTACTACTACTACTACTACTACTACTACTACTACTACTACTACTACTACTACTACTACTACTACTACTACTACTACTACTACTACTACTACTACTACTACTACTACTACTACTACTACTACTACTACTACTACTACTACTACTACTACTACTACTACTACTACTACTACTACTACTACTACTACTACTACTACTACTACTACTACTACTACTACTACTACTACTACTACTACTACTACTACTACTACTACTACTACTACTACTACTACTACTACTACTACTACTACTACTACTACTACTACTACTACTACTACTACTACTACTACTACTACTACTACTACTACTACTACTACTACTACTACTACTACTACTACTACTACTACTACTACTACTACTACTACTACTACTACTACTACTACTACTACTACTACTACTACTACTACTACTACTACTACTACTACTACTACTACTACTACTACTACTACTACTACTACTACTACTACTACTACTACTACTACTACTACTACTACTACTACTACTACTACTACTACTACTACTACTACTACTACTACTACTACTACTACTACTACTACTACTACTACTACTACTACTACTACTACTACTACTACTACTACTACTACTACTACTACTACTACTACTACTACTACTACTACTACTACTACTACTACTACTACTACTACTACTACTACTACTACTACTACTACTACTACTACTACTACTACTACTACTACTACTACTACTACTACTACTACTACTACTACTACTACTACTACTACTACTACTACTACTACTACTACTACTACTACTACTACTACTACTACTACTACTACTACTACTACTACTACTACTACTACTACTACTACTACTACTACTACTACTACTACTACTACTACTACTACTACTACTACTACTACTACTACTACTACTACTACTACTACTACTACTACTACTACTACTACTACTACTACTACTACTACTACTACTACTACTACTACTACTACTACTACTACTACTACTACTACTACTACTACTACTACTACTACTACTACTACTACTACTACTACTACTACTACTACTACTACTACTACTACTACTACTACTACTACTACTACTACTACTACTACTACTACTACTACTACTACTACTACTACTACTACTACTACTACTACTACTACTACTACTACTACTACTACTACTACTACTACTACTACTACTACTACTACTACTACTACTACTACTACTACTACTACTACTACTACTACTACTACTACTACTACTACTACTACTACTACTACTACTACTACTACTACTACTACTACTACTACTACTACTACTACTACTACTACTACTACTACTACTACTACTACTACTACTACTACTACTACTACTACTACTACTACTACTACTACTACTACTACTACTACTACTACTACTACTACTACTACTACTACTACTACTACTACTACTACTACTACTACTACTACTACTACTACTACTACTACTACTACTACTACTACTACTACTACTACTACTACTACTACTACTACTACTACTACTACTACTACTACTACTACTACTACTACTACTACTACTACTACTACTACTACTACTACTACTACTACTACTACTACTACTACTACTACTACTACTACTACTACTACTACTACTACTACTACTACTACTACTACTACTACTACTACTACTACTACTACTACTACTACTACTACTACTGTTATCATTATTATAAGGCCGAACAATGGAGTGTAAAAAGATGCACAAAGGCAAGCAACATGCAGCAGTATAACTCAGTAAAAGTGGTTTTATTTTAGATTTATAGTCAAAACCATCACGCAACCGGCATTCAATCATTTGCAAATGCTGCTTAAGCTTCTCTTCAAACGGGATCCCCAGACGGCTTCGCAGAAAGACGGCAAGTTGAAGCCCCCGACGCTTTCTGTTTCGTCCTGCAGCCAGTCATCAATGCTCCAGCTAATCGGAGAGCCAGCAGAAGAATCCGCAGCCGCAGGCGAACCATTCGTCGTCGAGCAAAGACAACTGGCAATCAAAAGCAGCAAAAGAACTTGCTGAACTCCTTTGGAACACGTCATTTCCCGTAATAAGATGATTACTTGTCCAATTTTTTTAATTAAATTGAATTTTGATAAAATCTATTGTCTTGGCCGAATGAATTTATACAAAATTTCCCTAGTTGAGTTTCTATTTGCCTCGGGATTTCCTGTGGATCAATTTTCCCGTCCATACACTTCCGCCTGATGTGTGCGGCTTCTTTTTCAAGTTTCAAAATACGTTAAGAAAGAAATGTGAAGTTTGCATTAGTGTTTCAGTTGTCGCTTTGCCAAAAATTCAAGTTTTTTTTTCTTTCCGGAATGCATTTAGCATGAGAAAGCTGTCTCTATTTACTCTAAATGCAAGGAAAACTACAACAAAAAAGTTGAAAGCCGAAAACTCACTAAATTCATGAGTGTCAGGTCCTTCTATTCTAGAAGTCCTAGTCCGAATTGCCATGCCGCAAAGCCCCTTTTCACTCTAGATGTCCCTGTCACACAGCCCGTATTCACTCTAAATGTCCCTGTCACACAGCCCCTATTCACTCTGAATGTCCCTGTCACACAGCCCCTATTTAGCTCGTACTCTAAATGTCCTCTAGTCTTCTCCCACTCTTAAACCAAATTAATGAAAATTACCTACTGAAATCACTAAAGTTGGCCTCCTTTGTTTGCTTAAATTAGCGTAAAATCCCTTAGTATTATATGGGGATGAAAAAGACAGAACATTGCCATCGCTAATATTACACACATACCTTTTTTCTTGCGCAATCAATAACTATAAACTCAAATATACGAGCCGGCCTAATACACTCTATTGAGCAGCAATGCAGGGTAATGACTTTCTTGCGTGACAGGCTGAGCCATAAAGAGCAGCGAGAATACAGAGGAAAGATGCCAGGTCTCTCTAGACCCCGTTAGTTACTGCAAGTGTTGTGTACCCAAAAGAAGAAACGCGCACAATAGAGCCTTCTTTGGTCGCTCTTTCTTTTCTTCACCAATCTAAAGACTTCTTAGAATTTAATTAAAAATTGACGCAAGCTCTACCGCCTGTCTGTCTCTTCAACTAATGTGCACAGTTAAAAGCAAGCCATCGAGTCTCTGACCATTTTTAAATATTCTCAGCCAGTTTCTTGTAGCCAGGTGTGCATCTAACAAAACTCCAGCCCCGCTTCCAATAGCAACTGGGCCACACAAACAACGCGAGCTAGAAAAAAAACTGGCCAGCTAGCAATATTAGAAGCATCAGGTGAGCTTAATTGCACACCTACGAGTAGAGTGAGTCTCCGAGACACCGAATTGGTCGACACTATAGAAAAAAAACAAGCGATGAGAAATTTGGACACCGAGGAGAAAGTGATGGTCGGCCTGACGGCTGTGTTTGCCGTGCTGGGCCTCGCCTTTGCCGGCGCTGGCATCTGGTGCCTGGCGGACACGAGCACCTTGTTGAGCTACGCCAACACTTTGTACTACAACAGCCGTGGCAGCGGTTTGTTCGGCCTGCAGCCGGGCTACACGCTGGTTCCATGCGGTCTGGTTAGCGTTTTCGCCTTGCCGTTCTGCATGGTGGCCGCCTGCCGGCCATCCAAGTCCTTCCTAATCGTGTTCATCGTGTACCTGTGCATCCTGCTGCTGATTGAACTGCCGATGACCATCACAGTGCTGGCTAGCTGGCCTACAACGCAGACAACACTGAAGAGCACGCTGGAGACCTCAATGAATAACGACTATGTTGGCCTGCCGTACAGCTTCACGCACAACAAGCCGAACTCGTTAATCTTTGACAAACTGATGCTCGAGAACAAATGCTGCGGTATTAACTCGAATACTGACTTCACTACAAATTATTTTGCCTATGCGGGGGTCTGGTACAATGGCTATAGGTCCTATGCGCTAGGCAATGGTACTAGCTACACGACAACAATTCCAGCGGCTTGCTGCATGTACAACAACGTGCAGAACATGATCAATAGCAGCGATTGGCTCAACTATAGAAACTACCTGCAGTACCAGCTGTGCCCTCACAATCAGTTGTACTCTTACGCCAACGGCTGCTTCAGTATCCTGTCAGCCTCCGTGTACAACGTGATCTCAGTCTCGGTTGGCTGCTATTTCATCACAATCGCGGTGCAGATCGCAGCCCTGGTTGCTGCCGGGGTGGTTTACCACACGGCGCATCACGTGGCCGGCGTCGCCGACTGGAGCCAGTACGACAAGAGCTACAGCAACGGATACGGCGGCGGCGGCGGCGGGCGGGCTGGAAGGTCTCGCCAGCTGGCGAACCAGCGTCAGGGTGGACTGCAAGACGAGACCGGCGGCGGTCCCTACGAGGGTCGAGCTCCGCCAGTGGGAAAAAATCCCAATCAGTACGGCGGCGGATGGGGATCAAACAATTACCGGCGAGGATAGATTCGACAAAATGAGCTTTGCTGATTGCTACTTATCGAAATATTCTGATCCTAAAGAGGGAAAAATTCATCAGAAATTTGTTTAGTTATTCATTTTAAAGTTCAGGTCTATTCCGATGGGGATTTATCAGCTACTTGCAATCATAATATTTATTTTCTGCATTGTTCGCTCCTTGTCGTGGACCGTTGCTGCTTACTGTACTACAATGTTCTCGTCCTCTTCTGTAGCATTTTTTCTATCTTTTGTTGTACAATCAGTGTGTGTTACATTTAAATCTGTAACTTAGAGTATTAAGCGTGCTGTTAAAAAATTACTTTGTTGAGCTCGCAAAACTTTTAGCAAATTTTTTTGTGCAAAAAATTATATATGACTCGATATGCCTGCTCGAAATTTTACTCCTAACTCGAACTACCTATCTTTTTGTTTGCGTGGAATCAGCCTTTTCTGTTGGGTGTCATCTGAAACTGTTGGGTGGCAGCTGAAAGTGTTGGGGGTCAGCTGAAAGTGTTTGGTGTCAGCTGAAAGTGTTGGGCGTCAGCTGAAAGTGTTGGGTGTCAGCTGAAAGTGTTTGGTGTCAGCTGAAAGTGTTGGGTGTCAGCTGAAAGTGTTGGGGGTCAGCTGAAAGTGTTTGGTGTCAGCTGAAAGTGTTGGGCGTCAGCTGAAAGTGTTGGGTGTCAGCTGAAAGTGTTGGGCGTCAGCTGAAAGTGTTGGGTGTCAGCTGAAAGTGTTGGGTGTCAGCTGAAAGCGTTGGGTGTCAGCTGGGATGATGAAATTCCAAATAAGACCAAACATAGATGAAACTTGGGTTTCAGTAGTTTCAGTTAGGGGCGATACGATACGATCTACATGCTTGGGATGCCACTTCAGATGATAAAATTCCAGATAATTCCCAATACACCGGAGACTGTTCAATATAGTCTAGAATAGATGCCACAGTCAGTCTCTCTGATTAGGACTGATCGGTTTTATTTAGCACCTTGAACTCGGAGGTTACATTGGAGCTGGTGGGCGGGAAACTAGGGAAACATTTATTTCCTTTCCTCGTTTTCATTAATTTTCTTTTTTTATTGAGCAGCTTTAATTTATATATCAGGAACTCGAAAAAATAAACTCTTTTTATTCATCCATAATTATAAAGCATCGAAGGGAACCTTGTTCCGTAATTGCGTCTACATCAGTTCATCATTTACGTGCACATGCAGGGCGAGTACAACGGTTAATGATTCCAATATTTTATTATAATCCTTCATATTTGTGTTGAGTGCTGGAATTTTAAAGATATGCTTTTAATATTACTCACCACAGTAGCCTCAATCAAACGAATCTTCGAGCCTCTATATCTATCTATCTATCTATCTATCTATCTATCTATCTATCTATCTATCTATCTATCTATCTATCTATCTATCTATCTATCTATCTATCTATCTATCTATCTATCTATCTATCTATCTATCTATCTATCTATCTATCTATCTATCTATCTATCTATCTATCTATCTATCTATCTATCTATCTATCTATCTATCTATCCATCTATCTATCTATCTATCTATCTATCTATCTATCTATCTATCTATCTATCTATCTATCTATCTATCTATCTATCTATCTATCTATCTATCTATCTATCTATCTATCTATCTATCTATCTATCTATCTATTTATTTATTTATCTATCTACACTGTATATGTGTGCCAGTAAATTAGTTTGTTCATGCATCTACCCCTTTATTTACTTGTTTAATGGAGGTAGCCAAAAATGTAATTCGAAATCGGCTGCACTACATATCTAGCGAGATTATCTTTGGGTAAGCTTTAAAATAATTAGACGGTTATCTTTACAAAGAAGCACTTTTAAGAGCTAATATTTTAGCCTCCTGGTTGACAGACGGCGGCAGTGCTCACGCCACATACCGGGACACAACACAAAGTAATTTTAGACTCGAGAATGCGCTCAATTTCATCATTCTATGAATGCATTTCTTATCGCCTTCAGTTCTTCTTCTCACTGCTGTTTAAGATCTTTAATTCTAATCTTTCTATCCAGCTACTCGTACTTGCAGCTCGCTGGGTAGAAAGAAATTTTTATTTTTGTAGCGTTGCAAGTGGCAGGCAGACATTTTTGGTATTTTAGTGTCTCCAACAGTTTTATTGTAACTTTAAGCAAGCCATATAGAGAGAAGAGGGCTAGAAAGGTACTCGGCTATATTTCCAAATATGGTAATTAACATTTTTAGTGATGAGGTTGTGTATCATGGATTACCATATTTGGCTATTGGTGTCAAGGGCTAAACTTTGGTTTGCTTAAAGTGCTACTCTAACCTTAACTCACAATAATTAGATTCACTGTGTGTCACGGAAAACTGCTGTGGCGAGATAATTTTTTTTCGTTGTAATCAGATGGGAAATACATACATGTTAAGTTAAGTGAGAGATACATTAGGTGAGAGATACATGCACATTAGATCCAGTGGCAGATATACGAGCTATGTACATTAGATCAGTTAAGAGATACATGTAAATTAGATTAGGGGAGAGATACATGTACATTAGATTAGGTTAGAGATACATGTACATTAGATCCGGTGGCAGATATACGAGCTATGTACATTAGATCAGGTGAAAGATACATGTAAATTAGATTAGGTGAGAGATACATGTACATTCGCTCAGTTGAGAGATACATGTGCATTGGATTAGTTGAGAGATACATGTGCATTGGATCTAGTTGAGAGATACATGTACATTGGATCAGTTGAGAGATACATGTACATTGGATCAGTTGAGAGATACATGTACATTGGATCAGTTGAGAGATACATGTACATTGGATCAGTTGAGAGATACATGTACATTGGATCAGTTGAGAGATACATGTACATTGGATCAGTTGAGAGATACATGTAGACTGGATTAGTTGAGAGATGCATGTATATTAAATCAGTTGACAAATACATGTACATTGGATCAGGCCATCGAGAGATCTTCAATCAAATACGAGTAATCTATATGATATTCAACCGTTAGAACAGAGATGGAGTATGTAAATTTTAATAGGGAAAATTTGACGTCACCTGAAGTTTATGCTTTTCAAGAAATCAAAATTTTTAGCATTACTTTAGATGGTCTATGTGAAAATATCAATTTTAATTTATTGATAAAATATGAACTAAACTCAAAAGGCAGCTGGTTTGATAATATAAATATGCAAGAAAATATGCATTTAGGAATGATTTACTTTTTAAATCTGATAAGGCAGATAAACAAATAAACAAAACAATTAAACAAAGTTAGCTCAAATTTAAAATGGATTTTTACAAGAAACGACTGTACAAGGAGAAAATACAAAAAACACACGAGTTCTAATAAAAAGTGCAAGAGAAGATTCGTCACAATATGTGCACTCTCAATAATAACAGCCCGCTCTACAAAAAAGTTATTTACTCTACATATCGGCAGCCTCGCCTCGCATCAGCTCGTCAAGATCGACCTGGTGAATTGGCCAGGCCTGGCGGAACTCCTGCATAGCCTGGTCGCAGTTCATCGGGCTGAATCCTGACAGAAGCTCCAGCACCGAGGGACTGAGCAGGCCGACGAAGGACAAACCGGCAGCGACCGCGTGACCTCCGGCCTCCGCCGCGCCGAGTTGCACCGCGGACGGCGGCTGGTCAAACTGCGCCGCCAGCATCGGATCGCCTCCGTCCGAATGGCGCAAGCCGCCGCCGATTGTTGCCGCCTCGGCAAAATTCGTTGAATTCGACGGCGAACTGTGCGTGTACGATGGCGAGGCGGACGAGGCGAAGGAACCGGGACCACCGGGCGGGTTTGGCGCCGGCGATGCCGGCTGCTGCCGCGTGCCCGGATGCTTGGCGCAGTGCTGCTGGAGGCGTTGAAGTATCTGGAACCGAATGAGGTTGAGGAATTCGTTGCAAAGATGAAAATTGTATGGGAACGCTGGTTTTGGTTTTCCCTATATCAGGCCAGGAGCGAAGCCGGGATTCAAGATTGGTGGGGGCAATTGATTGCAATTGATTCAAGGCCCCCTTTGTCCCCCCTAGCTATGCACCTGCATCAGGTACGCCTCTTAATTTTGGTGAAGTAACTGTCTATAGCTAGAACTGTTAACTTTCTCGTGCTCTGGTCGCTAAAACCTATAGTAAGTCCATCCATCCTTGGCTAGTCCAAAAATTTCTTAATCGTCCATAATTTATTAAGAATATAAATAGTAAATTTAGATACCCGACATTTCCACCAGATGTACAGCCCACGGCACAGCCACAGCTAGTTGCGCGGCGCATCCGAGGCCTGTGTACAGCTGTGTTCAGTCTGACGGGCTGGAGGGGCCGCAACACCCACTCTGAATTTACCCAACTCAAACTTGTGCCCGATCTCAGCTGGGTGGACTGAAGCAATGCAGGATTAACTGACTTGCTCAAGGGCACAAATTGTCTCCTAGAGCCGGGGCTCGAACCCCCACGACCTTCCGGTCATAAGGCAGGCGCCCCTAGGCACTAGGCTACAACTCGTGAATTCATTAATAATTCAATACTAACAACAAAACAACACGAATGCCTACCTCCACGCGACTCATCCCCAATTGAGCAGTTGGCAGCTGCAAATCTGACGTCATCTGACACGAAGCGGCGGCCGCAGACATCGGGCTGATCTGCGGCGAGCTGCTCAACACGGACGACATTGGCGACGCTTGGAGCAGCGACTGGAGAAAGCTGGCTGCTGCGGCGTCGTCGGCGTCTGCCGTTTCGCTGGCTGCTGGCGAAACTGTCGAGACGGAACTGGCAGCGGCTAGTGGAACGGCGCTCAACTGTTGGGCCTCCAGTTCGATGGCCGCTCGAATGTCCGCCGCAGTTTGCAGCGAGGCCTGAAAAATATTGTGTCATAGATTCTGGAATTTCTGGGGAACGAGTTTATCGAGCAGGATGCTAAATAGTTTTGCCTCACCTCGAGCCGGGAAAAGTCGAGCAGCTCAAGCCTGTGCGGCAGCGTCTCCGCCTCCGGTCTAGCGCCGCGAAGGCAAGCTAAAAATGCGTCGCCGTGGAGAACGTCCGAGGCCGACGGTCGATGCCGAGCATCGTAGCTCAGCAGGCGGAGCATCAGAGGAGCCACGGCTGCCGCCTCCGGCGAGACTGACGCCAGGAACTCCGTCAGCGACATGCCATGGCTCACGCGGCTTGCCGTGGCTTTT
The DNA here is from genome assembly GCA_950096795.1 of Macrostomum cliftonense. NCBI lineage: Eukaryota > Metazoa > Platyhelminthes > Macrostomidae > Macrostomum > Macrostomum cliftonense. Next base: position 19,645 of record CATNEM010000045.1, on the reverse strand, counting down.
TCATCCAAAAGCAGAGCCAGACAGTCGGGCAGAGGACCGAGCAGTTGCGCCATGTCGCCGACAATGTCCGGCACCCGCTCGCCAGGAAACAGCGGCCGGCCAGTCAGCAGCTCGCCCAGTATGCAGCCGGCCGACCAAATGTCCACGGCGGTTGTGTACATAGCCGCTTTGAGTAGCAGTTCCGGAGCTCGGTATCGTCTGGTGGCGACGTAGGCCGTCAGCTGCTGCCGGTCGCTGCACTGGTCCTGGCTGAGGTGGCGGGACATGCCTGCGCAGGGATTGGTCGGTTGGTGAGTTATTCGGTGAAAAAATTACCAATGGCAGTTAACATTCAAAAGTTGAAACCAATATCTAACAGGCGAAATCAATATCTGACAGGTAAAATCAATGTCTAACAGGTGAAATCACTACCTAACAGGTGAAATCGCTACCTAGCAGGTGACATAAATCGCTAACAGGTGACATAGATGCCTATCACGGAAAATCAACATCTAACAAGTGACATTGACGTCTAACTCATGACCATACTAGACTTAACCCGACCCATAATACTCACCAAAATCGCAAATTTTCAGCTGCATGTCCGCATCAATCAACAAGTTGCTTGGCTTCAAATCTCGGTGAGCAACTCCTATAGAGTGAATGCAGGATAGTCCGCACATCAGCTGATAAAATATGTACCTGTGGATGTAAATGTACGTTTAATTATTAGTTACAATCGTAATAATATGGAAATAAAATATTAAATAGATAGAAAGTGGCAAACATCCAGGCTCTACCTGATGTCAGACATCGCAACAGCAAGCCGCTGCTTGAGGAAGCCGTGCAGATCCATTGGCATGAAGTCCAGAACAAGATAAACATCGCAAGCCAGCCGCGCCTGCTGCACAAAGATGCCCCGAAGAGAAATGACGTTAGGATGCGACAGGTGGCGTAAAATTTTTATTTCTCTAAACGCCCGCTTAGCAACTAAATCATTGGCGAAAGCGTCCGAGAGGCGTTTGATAGCCACGCGATCGCCGCTGTCCGACACGGTGGCTGAGCACACCAGTCCGTAGGCGCCGAAACCTTGAATATATTTTTTAAATAAATAGAAAATCTATGCTTTATTTTAAAATTATTACTTTTTCGAAAAGATAAGGCTCTCTGAATTCATAAATTAATTTTTATATCATTATATGATTAGAACTCACCCATAAATTTCTCAAACCGATACGGCGTGCCATCGAAATTAAAGTTGACATTGAACTGTCGGATTTTCTCTCTGATTTGCTCATTTTGTAGAGCGAAAAGGCTTCGCATATTTCTAATTTTAGTCTAAAACTCTCTGAAAAGGTCGAAGGTTTTCAAAATTAAGATTATATTCGTATTAAAAAATTTCTGATAAATCATAAATTAAATGAATACAAAAGAGTAGTGTCTGTTTATCTAAAATTATATTAAGTAAATTCAAATTGTAAATAATTTATTATTTTGTTAGATATACAATTAAAATTGTGGCCGCTAAAGACAGTGATCTCAACAGTTTATTTATGTTTTTCTTCTGATAAAATAGTATCAATGAACTACTATTTTAACTGTAGTACAATAAAAGTCGTAGATTGATTTAGAGGATGAATATATTTTTAAGAATTAAAAAAAAAAACTCACATTTTTGTTGCTTTCCTGACTAGCACAGAATCAAAGGCAGTTAATAACTGTACAAATCCGAAGCATTGCGCAGTTAGTACCTTCAAAAACACATTGTAGAGCCCCAAAGTTGAAAAACTGCGCTGTAAATATAATCGTCATTATTTTATTCAAACAAATTTTTTTAGCTTTAAGAAAAATTTAATTGAACAATCAGAAAAGGTATGTGACCCAACGCAATTAATATTAAATTCTTTTAAAATACTAAGAATATCACATATTTGTTGTAGATACATCCAAACGACCAAACCTAACCCACCTGCGCAGGATATTGGAAGGTTGAACATGAGAGGAATTAGAAGAGGACTTTGAAGTAGCAATTAGTAGTGGGAATATGTCCCAACTGATATTAGCTGCATTAATAATAATTCTCTGGGGCCAACTCTGAGAAAGGACAGTGACAGCGTACAGTTCAAGGCAGTGGCGTCGTCAGGAGCTTTTGTCTGGGGGTCACGAATCATTTATACGAGCGAAAATTATTTTTTAATCATTGATGACCTCTTATGTCATGACCTCCCGTGGCTACGCCACCGCTTCATGGTAATTATTCACTACAAAAACTAATAAGCAAATAGAGGTGCCCATGGCTTAAACCACTCTGACTTAAAATACATAATTAATGTGAACTCATTGAAAGTATAGAGTATATAAACGCTTTAATTTTGCTCATAATTAACAAGAGGTTTTTCTCCATGAATAATTATATTAACAATCGAAGAAAATTATCCATTCAATATTAGTTACACGAATTCTGGCTATCTTACGACGGATTGCCGTTTACGCAGTGAAAGATCCAGTCAGTTTTTATATACATATAAAATATTTTAGGAGGAAAAAATTTCCTAAGAAAGAAGCAATCGATAAAGCTACTGATTTAGCTGGCATTTTTATATCACTAATATAGTCAAACATGAACAGAAAAAATTCAATAATAGTTTTCAATTGTTCAAGCAGGCTACTATGCTACCTACTATCAAGGTAATCTAATGCGAAGTATTGATTTTCGCAACTACATTGATTCTTACTCCCATAGTTTCAGCCACAGGTGTCGGACACAAACCGAATGGACACGAAGCCCTGGTCGCCAGTCCAGCTGCTGGTGGAGACCCAGCCGCCCAGACAGAAGGAGCCGCCGCCTCCGCCGCGGTGAAAGTAGCCAACGCCGGCACCGCCGCCGCTGAAGCCGCCGCCAGCACCAGGTGCTCCTCTCCTCCCGCTGCTCCGACACCCGCTTCCACCGCCGCCACCGAAGCCGCCTTCGTTGGTGCCGCCGCCTCCGCCAGTGCCGCCGACCCAGCCTTCGTCCCGACTGCCGCCTCGCTCGCCGTCCAAGGAGCCGCGCCTCGGGTTGACGGCCCTGCCCAGCCAGCCGGCTCCGCAGCCGCCGTGGTTCGTATTGCCAAGAGTGGCATTTGGGTTGTTGAAACCCGGGTGACCGTTGGCGCCACCGAGTCCAGCGTTGTGGCCACCATCTCCGAGGCTGTTGGTTCCGTTGCCCCCGACTTGTGCATCAATTCCTGAAAAAGTTTATTTTTTTAGGGATATTTTCAATGCCATGCAAATGGCAAATGTTGTTACGAAACATATATTTAAGGCTGCGCATGCCTGGTTTTCCCAAACAAGCCCCCTATCTCTCGGTGCTGAGGTTTCTTGTTTAATTCCAGTCAAAAAAATAATAAACAATCATTTCAGGCTGCAAATTAGCTATTGTAGCGATAAATCGCAAATCATAAACATTCAGCATTCCCAAATGTAAATCCTGGTTCGAGTTACTTCCGTCATTTGTCTAAATCAGAACGTTAATATCACTTGTACAGTGCTAATATCAAACACGAGCCACTACGTACAATGAATGACCTTCATAAGAAATGGTTTCTCACCGTTATCAGCAAAAGAAGCGCCCCCGCCACCGCCCGCAGCCAGCACCAGCTCCAGGTTGCTCGTCCGGTACACGAAGCTGCCGCCGCCTCCGCCGCCTCCTTCCAACTCCATGGAGGTCGAGCCGCCCATCTGGCCGACAACGATGCTCAGCTGAGTGCCGGCAGTCAGGTTGACCCTGGCGCTCACCTGGGCTCCCTGGCCACCTGTTGTGTTATGCAGGGTGTTTCCGCCACCTCTGGCACCGGCAGCCTCGATCAGGTAGCAGCCGCTTGTTTCGAACAAAACGTTCCGGATTGAGCCGTTTCTGCCTGAGCTGCTGTCTGCAAGTTAGAGAGAGGGTTTGAGTGAGCCATGTCTGCCTTACATGCTTTGTCACAGTTTTTATGTGTTTAAGAAACCGAAGCAGAAAACTCACTGTCGAATCGGGCTACCGAAATTGCCCGGGTGCTTCCATCCCGCTTCCACACCTTCGCACCCTGAAGCGACCCAATTGTTCTCAACCGAATTCGGCTTGCATTGCGTTCCATTTGAGTCGCCACATTGACGATCTCGCACGAGGCCAGCCTCTTCACCGAGACTGCAGCGACCCAGCCGGTCTTCTGGCACTTGGCCAGACAGTCGATGTCAGACTTCGCATCGGTCAACCAGTTGTCACTGCTGTTGTCGGCCAGACTGACATCAGCTAGCAGCAGCTGCGGCTCAGGACACTCGAAGTACTTGAATGCGTCGCTTCGTTGAGCTCCAGTAACAGAGCTGCAAGCTGAATTGACAAAGCAGGAAGCTGTTGGAATGTATTTAATTGTGTCTTCAAAAGTGATCTTTTAGGTTGTGATTTTGACGTCGAGTTGGGTATAAAGAAACAGCAATACTTACCAAGTAGTAGAATAGTAATAGAAAATTTTATTGCTCAGTTTGAACTATTCTCATAAAACTAGAAATATTTACTTCTTTTTTACTGACAATGAGCGACCCAATTGACGGGTATATCAGTATTCTTCTTTATACTCGTTTATTTCTTTCAGTGCGAAGTGAAGTCATTCTAAGATCTTAAACTGTTCAATCATGGTACAAAATAGCGTGAACATGAACTTTTAGTTTTACACCTGTGCTTTGAAAAGATGGAAACAAAGCCATTCTAAAGAAGCTTCTGCTGCCGAATCTTCCTTCAGGCTTTATGGTTAATAGGCTGCTGAGTTGAGAAGCGCTACTTCAGCTCATCTGTTTCAGCGATCAGTGCGATAGGACAATCCCGCACTTCAATGCGATTTCTTGAAGAGAAGACTTTGCTAGCTGAAGCTCTGGAAACAAACAGCTTTAACGAATGAAGAGCCTCTCTTTCAAATCTGAGAAAGAATAGAATTACGGAAAGAATCTGCAGTGCTATCAGCGTTTCTTTCGACACTGGAACAGTCAAAGCTAAGCAGGCGTGTAAGACAAAATGATAAATGAGTAAATTTGTTACTCACATATAGTGAATTCGAGGTTAAATTTAACACATTTTGTTCAGAAAAAGTAAAAAGTCTCTAATCATTGTGTCGGAGACCAAATTATCTCGGATCACACTTTCTAGGATCATGCAACTCTCCACGGCACTTATTACGCAATTACTGCACAGAGCAGCTTAGTGGGAAAAAAGAAGAAAGTACTGATACTTACAAAATAGCTTTCTCCCAGTGCTCGTATCAACTTGGTACGCTCTTAATACGTACTGTTTTATTGGTACTTCGGAAGTTGGCTCGAGCGCTAACTGTCCTCAGCGCGAAATTCAGCAGCTTAAACGCTCTCTTTGGCCTATTTAGAGAATAGCATATAAGTTCAGATTAGTTTTTAGTTTAACTAAGCAAATTTTATTTGTATTGTAGACGAATTGTGTTATAGACGAACGTTGGCAACATTTAGACTAGGAAACCATGACCTAGCATGCGAGACACTTCGAATAGTGAGACCTACAGTAGAATACCCAATGAAAATAGATTGTGTCCAAAATGCAAATCAGAGGTTGAAAATGAAGTTAATTTTGTATTTAAGTGTCCCTTAAATGAATACAGAGCTCCTAGAGAAAAATTTATCAAGGATATAGAGGAGGATAAATGTCTTTTTCTTATGGTACAAGAGACATAAAGTATATATACCAAATACACACAGGAGATTGGCAAAATCAGAATGCAGCTGCTCTAAGGTTTTTTAAAAAAATATTCTGTCTTTTTTAATTCCCACGCGGTTTACAAAATTTAAAACGTGTTGGAAAGTCTTGTAAAGCTAAATTTCGTACAATCAATATTGGTTCGCTTACGCTCGTATTGTTTATGTTTCGATTCGATGTTTACGATATTTTAAATAAACAAAAAACCAGCACCCGTATGGCGTGCGCAAATTACAAAATAAAATAAAATAAATAGTATTGTTGTTGATGGGACATTCACGAGAGCAGCAAGAATCTTCCGTATGCTTTGTTGACGCTATACTTTGCGCAGCTCAGGAAGCTTCTGGGCTTGCTATACGCGGTTTTGTGGTAAAATGGAACAATTCTATTAACTTAAATGTGCCAATTATTGTATTTTGAATTCTTCAATTTGTAATTTTTATGCCAATTTCTTAGAATTCAAACCGATTTTTTGTTTCAAAGAGCCCTGGATTCCGAATTAGTATTTTCGATTGTTGCTAAATAAGGAATTATTTTGCTCATTATTGAGATTACTTAAATAATCTTAAGGACTCTGCACATTTCCTAGAAGCTGAAATGACGCATGCCCTTTCTGATTCTTGACAATTTTATAAATTCAAAAACATGCGACTGCCGATAAAAACATTAGCGTACTTAGATTGACTTTATTAATAGTACTCTTGATATGGTTATGGCAAAGTATAACGAATAGTAGCGTTTAGAAGTCGGCTAGAATTACACAAAGACGATCTACATAATCTAGTTAAAAAATTACGCCCGTAAACAACAATTTAAAACATTAAAGACAATCTTACACGGAAAAAATGATCACGCTAAATGCGATAAAAGTTTACGGCTTTCTATTCACTTTTTAAACGATATTTTTACTTAAATATAACAAACATTCTGGCGTCACGTGATAAGAAAATCAACGATCAACTTGCCTTTCTTCCTTATAAATAACATTAATTAATTAAGCAGGAATCTGGGGCCAACAGCTGCTGTCCACCCATCGGTGAATTTCCACCAAAAAATTCCTTCAAGCGTAGCTTCATCTGCGTCCTAATTTTCGTTCACATGGCACCTTAAAACTCTCATAGAGAAACCTATGGAAAAGGTTCAATTGTAGATTTCAAATCCAATTGAAAGCATCACCATTGCTAAACAATTTTTACTTTAAACTAACTCATTTTAATACTAAACAAATTATGCTGGCCTCCATCGGAACCATCGCCATCGCCATAGTTTATAGAAAACCTAATATAAAGACCCCCGTTCCATCTGTATGCTACAAATTTCATTGAAACGAACAGACAATAAAAAATGTATCGTTTGCAAGTACTTCATGCTGTTTCTTGCGATAGTAACTCGAAAACTTTGTCGGTTGCCAAGTCTCACTCACAATTAGCGGACATGAACCGGATGCACACGAAGCCCTGGTCGCTGGTCGAGTGTCCGGTGGAGACGCAGCCGCCCAGGCAGAAGGAGCCGCCGCCTCCGCCGCTGTGGTTGAGGCCGAGTCCGGCTCCGCCGCCGCTGAAGCCGCCGCCAGCGCAGGGGCTCCGCCAATCGAGCCGCTCTGGCAGCCGCCTCCGCCTCCGCCGCCGAATCCGCCGTCGTTGGTGCTGCCGCCTCCGGCTCTGCCGCCGACCCAGCCTTCGGCCCGACTGACGCCTCGCTCGCCGTCCAAGGAGCTGCGCCTAGGGTTGACGGCCCTGCCCAGCCAGCCGGCTCCGCAGCCGCCGTGGTTCGAATTCGCCGGGGTGTTGCTCGGGTTGTTGGAGCCCGGCTGGCCGTTCGCGCCACCAAGGCCGCCGTAGGATACGAGTCCGAGGCTGTCGGCTCCGCTAGTTCCAGTTTCAGCGGCCAATCCTGGTGAATTATCGATTTTCCAGGCAATGCATCCAGTCCCCATACTAACTAGCTTCAGCTTCTCCTCCAGCCTCACCCGCCCATGGATGCCACAGCCTCTGTCTTTACTCCTCCTAGACGTGTTGAACGCTGTTCTGTAGCCCCCTCATCTTCTTATAATGCTTGAACGTGTCATCCATCAGCCGACCAGCTCACCGTTGTTATTCCATGAGGCGCCTCCGCCACCGCCCGCAGCCAGCACCAGCTCCAAGTCGCTCGTCCGGTACACGAAGCTGCTGCCGCCTCCGCCGCCTCCTTCCAACTCCATGGAGGTCGAGCCGCCCATCTGGCCGACAGCGATGCTCAGCTGATCGCCTGCCGTCAGGTGGACCCTGGCGCTCACCTGGGCTCCCTGGCCTCCGACCTTATTGTTCCGTGTGTTGCGACCTCCCCTGGCGCCGGCAGCATCGATCAGGTAGCAGCCCGTCAGAGCAATCGCGCTGCTCTGGATCGAGCCGACTCTGCCTGAGCCGCTGTCTGCAAGGTTGCGGCATCGCTGCTGGTGAGACTGGAACATCAGAAACAATTTCAGAGGCTGTTCTCTGACTGCGCCAGCCCGTCCAACTCACTGTTGAAGACGATCTTCGGCAGCATCCGCTTCTCAACCAGCAGCTCAAAGCCCTCCACGCTCCACACTTGCACGGCCGCGTCGGCAGGCGAGCCGAGCTGCCTTGTCACGTGACTTTCTTGCGGGCCCGGCTGACCCGACGACTCATCGTTGATGCTGACCAGCTGGCAGACTGCGCTGGTGCTGTTGTGCTCGGTGATGTCGCAGTCCCGCAGCTGGCACAGCACCAGGCAGTGGCTGTTGCTCTGGACTGGGGACACGGCGAGCAGGCTGCTGCTGACTGAGTCGTTCAGCTTCAGGGAGCGGCTGGCAACGGGGTTGAACACTTTTTGGCTCGCTGAATGAGGAATCGGTGTGGGAATGGCCGATGTAGAATTGTCAAGTTTGAGCCTTGAGCAGTGCAGCAACTTACCTGCTGTGCGAACAAGCAGCATAGCAACCAGAAATTGGATATTCATTTTCAATCAGGGAGTAAAATTCAAATTTTCGTTGACTGCAGCAATATCAGTCCGTCAGACAGAAATTTAAGTAGCCGAGGCTACTTATATTAGGGAATGCGCGGCTTTTATAAGCATGCTGGGAGATGCTGGGTGCATGGTTTTAGCAACTAAGAGCCCTCGCTCGAGTGATATTTGCTAGGATTTTATTTTCCTTGCTGAAAATGAGCTCACAATCATTTAAACCTTGTTTTTTTAAATACAAAAAGGCTGAATGAAGGATAGACTAATTACTGAGCGTAAATGACGGACTGCATTTAAAAATATGTGGAAATGCAAAAATTTTGGTTTTTTTGCGTCTCTCTCCGGGGGGAGTGTGTCTTCTAAAGGAACCATTTTTCAGCAATGTGGTGTGTAATGGATTGTCTGTTTATTATTTTTTTTTAATAAAAGCTGATTGTGTCATTGAATACTTTCATTTAAAAAGCTTTTTGAGACTAATTTGTTTCACTTCGATCCTATTATGAAGGAGCTTTTGTCAGCAAGAACTTCTGTGTACAACCAGTTATCACCGCTTATCACCATGCTATTCAATAAAAGCATCATTATGACTTTCAGTAGCAATTTTGTTGCCTTCTTAGCTGTTTTAATATTTTAGATTCAACGCGGCATACATAACATTAGATTTAACATCTAGAAAGACGCAAACTGCTTTTCAGTTGCTGCGAGCGTAGATTTTGACTAGGGGCGTAGACTGACGCTCTCAGAACCTTCAGAGGTCATATTTTCCCTCTATTACTCTCAGTAGTCATATCCCCCGGCATTTCTCTCTCCGTACAGTCTCTTCGCACCTTCCTGCACAAAATTTCTTTAGTGTTTGATGATCCAGCATTTCCAACAGAAGCCCTTGAAGTGCCTCTAAATCGGCTGCACCTTGAGTCACTTGCCAGCTAAAATTCCCGATAGCTCCTGGCGATAACACGGTCCTACTCCAAGTACCTGGAAAGTGCACATCGGTGCTTAAAAAAGTTAAGCTAAATCTGCAGGAGGGCTGCAAGCACTTTGACGCTTAAAGCGACATTGTCCCACAACCAGCGACCTGGAGCTGGTGCTGGCTGCGGGCGGGGGCGGAGGTGCCAGCTCTACTAGTGATGGTTAGTGGACATCTTAGTAAAGTTTTTTTTACTTTTGATGTGCTTTAAAAACATGGAAAGGAATCTCAAAGCTAGTATAGTTCGTGTCATTGATAAGTAATTTTGGCTGCCTCTAACTTATTCTAACTGACTTTAGGAATAGCCGGGGACACCGGAACCCGCGGAGGCAACAGTGTGGGACTTGTAATCAACTCTGGCCTCGGTGGCGCGGACGGCCAGCCGGGCTCCAACAGCCCGAGCAACACCCCGTCGAATTCGAACCACGGCGGCTGCGGAGCCGGCTGGCTGGGCAGGGCCGTCAACCCGAGGCGCGGCTCCTTGGACGGCGAGCGAGGCAGCAGTCGGGCCGAAGGCTGGGTCGGCGGTAGAGCTGGAGGCGGCAGCACCAACGACGGCGGATTCGGCGGCGGCGGTGGAGGCGGCTGCCAGAGCGGCTCGATTGGCGGAGCCGCTGGGGCTGGCGGCGGCTTCAGCGGCGGCGGAGCCGGACTCGGCCTCAGCCACATCGGTGGAGGCGGCGGCTCCTTCTGCCTGGGCGGCTGCGTCTCCACTGGACACTCGACTGGCGACCAGGGCTTCGTGTCCATCCGGTTTGTGTGCGCCAATTGTTAGTGAGCCTTGGCATCGGACAATGTTTTACAGTTTTACAGATCGAGTTACACCCGATTGATTTATCCACAAAATTTTCTCCCTGTTCCGAAAATTGAATGAATGCCTCATTTGTCGGTGAACAGCATATTTGTTCAGAGCATAAAACTAAAAGTGTGATAGAACAGGCCACAGAATCCGTTTAGGTTTTTCATCTCAGGCTGAAAACTAAGTGAAATGAAATTTCACTTAGAGACCCTCCCCTAATCTCCTAGTGCCTGCGTGCGTATCGTTTACATATAATAAAACTGACTGAAATGAGATCGCCTCACAACTCTTTTGGCTAGATTTTTCGCACACGCATTAAGTAATCATTGACTTTCTTGTCAATTCAACTACTCTCGCGCTCACACTTAGTTTTTTAAAAAAAATTTCTTTAATAGAGCATAAATGGAGTGAAAAATATGTGCCTGCACTTTCAGGGCACTAACGGCAAAATCTACCGTACCACCAGTATTTTACTGGTACTGCGATCATTCACAAAAGGCAATTGATGATTAATGAAGCCATGAAGCACTTTATGACACATCAACCACACACTAAAGCAATTGCGTCATAATCACACACTAGCGAAAGGAAATATCGAAGCATAATGCAACCATTCAGTCTGCTTTTTAAACTCAATAGCAGCGATCAAAATGCACTCCCAGTACAGTAATAGTGTATTTCTATTGTGTTGCTTTTCGAAAACTTCTCGAAGACTGCATAGAGACCAATTAAATTCTTTCAGAGTGTGCATGGGCATCAGCTCTCTGCGTCCCGATCGAGTCAGCTCCGAAGAGTCTCTAGGTTGAGCAGCTAGATTTTCAATCCTCTTAATAAATTTACTGACCCAGAAGTCGTTTTTATGATCGTTGAACGAAGCTCGTGCAGCAGGAACCTCTCTGGTAAGGTGGTTCACAGTTAGATCAAATCAGTGGATGCAAAATCGGTATGGTAACGAAAAAAAATATGCTTTCGTTTTCAAGATTCAGCCTTGCTAAGAAGACAACAATTGTGATATTAAGAGCCACAATGAATCTTGAATTTCATAGTAAGCGGGTAATGCGACGGGAACTGGTTCTGCACGCAGAGTTCCGAGCTGGTCTTAGTCACAACCCCTACAAAGAGAGGTCTTCCTCCTTTAGCAAGCTTCAGACACTAAGGAGCACGAATACATATCATTTGCACACGGATCTTTCGCAGTTGGTGATTCAGTAAAAACCATCTGCTTGGAATATCGATTACTCTGATAGCATTTTTAATTGCATGAATGTGCATTCCATAGAAAATGCATTCATCATCCAACCGCATTGTTGAGAAAATTTGACCTCTGGAAACATGCTCTTCATAAGCCTAGTAGAGAGATGCTAAAAAAATTTGCTTCTGGCCAATTTTTAGTGCAGTTAGTTAATTACGAGGTGAGCAGCCTAGATAATTATACAAATGACAGGTGACCGATAAGCTCACCCAGCCCCGTGCCTCAATACATTAAAAGAAACACTTCCCGGGCACGTTTATCATTTGATTATTAATTAAAAAAATAGTCCTTCAAAATTGCCATTCAGCAGCAAAGGCTTTTAGCGGCTATAACCACCCAGCATCTCCCAACGTAGCTATAAAATCGCACATCGGTTAGTTGCCTCAGCAATTCGCATTCCACATCACACAGAAGTCCCTCACCTACACTTTAAATTTTACTCTCGGATTGAAATGAATATCCAATTTCTGGTTGCTATGCTGCTTGTTCGCACAGCAGGTAAGTTGCTGCACTGTTCAAGGCTCAAACTTGACAATTCTACATCGGCCATTCCCACACCGATTCCTCATTCAGCGAGCCAAAAAGTGTTCAACCCCGTTGCCAGCCGCTCCCTGAAGCTGAACGACTCAGTCAGCAGCAGCCTGCTCGCCGTGTCCCCAGTCCAGAGCAACAGCCACTGCCTGGTGCTGTGCCAGCTGCGGGACTGCGACATCACCGAGCACAACAGCACCAGCGCAGTCTGCCAGCTGGTCAGCATCAACGATGAGTCGTCGGGTCAGCCGGGCCCGCAAGAAAGTCACGTGACAAGGCAGCTCGGCTCGCCTGCCGACGCGGCCGTGCAAGTGTGGAGCGTGGAGGGCTTTGAGCTGCTGGTTGAGAAGCGGATGCTGCCGAAGATCGTCTTCAACAGTGAGTTGGACGGGCTGGCGCAGTCAGAGAACAGCCTCTGAAATTGTTTCTGATGTTCCAGTCTCACCAGCAGCGATGCCGCAACCTTGCAGACAGCGGCTCAGGCAGAGTCGGCTCGATCCAGAGCAGCGCGATTGCTCTGACGGGCTGCTACCTGATCGAGGCTGCCGGCGCCAGGGGAGGTCGCAACACACGGAACAATAAGGTCGGAGGCCAGGGAGCCCAGGTGAGCGCCAGGGTCCACCTGACGGCAGGCGACCAGCTGAGCATCGTTGTCGGCCAGATGGGCGGCTCGACCTCCATGGAGTTGGAAGGAGGCGGCGGAGGCGGCGGCAGCTTCGTGTACCGGACGAGCGACTTGGAGCTGGTGCTGGCTGCGGGCGGTGGCGGAGGCGCCTCATGGAATAACAACGGTGAGCTGGTGGGCTGCTGGATGACAGTTCGAAATTAAGATACTGACATTAATTTTGATATGTGGCCCATTAAACTTTTGGAAAAATTCGTCAATTGGAACGAGGAATTTCCGTGTGAACAGCTTCCACGGAAAAATTCTAAAGTTGATTAGAAGGCTTAAATAGACTATTTGAGAAGCGCGAAGTACTTTAGTTGAGTAGCATGAACAGGAGCAAAGCGGGAACAAGGGACATGATGACTACGGCTAGGAGGAGACAGATGCTGTGACAATGAGAGGCTTATGTCTTATGAGGCTAGAAGAGAAGCTGGTGATGGGGAAGAATCCTAATTCTGTCTTGACGCTCAAAAAACCGGGTCTCAGGGTAGTATGCCGAACGGGAAAAATTAGTTAAATTAAAACACTAGCTAACTACATTAAATTCAGCTCCGACGAAAGAAGCCGCGCTGTGCGATGATAACTTATCCTTAAGAACATCGGATCAAAAGAGGATGAAATATAAAAAATTAAAGACTGAATATTTTTATTCTAGCTCGTAAGTATAGTTCAAATATTCCCAAATTAGGCTTCATGTTCGAAGGTTAAGCCTCTACCTCATTGAACAGGATTAGCCGCAGAAACTGCAACTAGCGGAGCCGACAGCCTGGGACATTTATCTTTCGCTGGTGTCGGTGGCGCGGACGGCCAGCCGGGCTCCAACAACCCGAGCAACACCCCGGCGAATTCGAACCACGGCGGCTGCGGAGCCGGCTGGCTGGGCAGGGCCGTCAACCCGAGGCGCAGCTCCTCGGACGGCGAGCGAGGCGGCAGTCGGGCCGAAGGCTGGGTCGGCGGTAAAGCTGGAGGCGGCAGCACCAACGAAGGCGGCTTCGGCGGCGGCGGAGCCGGACTCGGCCTCAACCACATCGGCGGAGGCGGCGGCTCCTTCTGCTTGGGCGGCTGCGTCTCCGCCGGACACTCGACTGGCGACCATGGCTTCGTGTCCATCCGGTTTGTGTCCGTCAGTTGCGATTGAGGCTTTGCCAACGGGCAGAGCTTTTGAGGTAAATCTGATTGATATTTTTACTGCATTGTTCAACTGGTTCGATAAAATTCTATCACTTATGTAAATAATCTGATTAGTTTGTAAAATAGAAGTAACATTGAGCTAACGAACAGAATCCAAGCTAGTGTTAAAATTTCTAATGATCGTCCCAAAATCGATATATTGGTTTAAGTTTGAAAAATTTTTCGAAAGCGACAATTTTTTTTGGATCTCAATGTCAAGGCCTTCATGTGAATAGCCTCAGGCTTAAGTGATGTCCTAAAAACGAGTCGACAGGTACGCAAATTACAGGCTGATTAAAGTTTTTTTTGTAATAATGCTGCAAATAACCTAAACGCAAAAAATGAATGCCAAATATTTTCTTTTTGTAATTCTGTCTTATTTGACTAGAAAGAAAATAATTTGGTTAAAATTAGTTATAGCTAAAAATATTTTTTAACTACTTGTAAATAAAAAAATGGCTCTCAGTTTACTAGCATGTCTAACTTCAGCTAACATGAAATATACATGTAATCTGGATGGTAAAAGCATTACTTAGCATCTTTTTTTACTATTTAAGTTACTTATGCAGAAAATGGAGCCTGTAGAAATGATAAAACTGTGCGAATTCCAAAACAATTCTTACAAAAAGCTGCCTGTTATTTAATATATACAATCTTTAAAACAACACAAATAATAAAGTCAAGTTCTCAGCGTAATATGTCTTACAAAAATGCGTAGCAAAAATTTATTAAAACTGTTTAATTTTTTAGTTCTTTTATATTGTTTAAAAGTGAATAATTCACAACTAACACGTGTGCCCGGTCGACAAAAAAATCATAAAAAATGCACTTTATACTGCTGGACTTTAAACATTTAATTCACCGAAATGCAGTAAAATATAACAAAAGAAAAAATTAGGTGAACAAAATTTGGATAAAATATTTTTAATAAACCTAATTGCACCGACCAAGCAAGTTAAACTATGCAGATTGCCCACAGCTTCCAATCAGCTCCAAGTCTCCCTAACCAATCAGCTCCAGCCCTCCCTGACCAATCAGCTCCAAGTCTCCCTAACCAATCAGCTCCAGCCCTCCCTGACCAATTAGCTCCAACCCTCCCTGACCAATTAGCTCCAACCTCCCTTAACCAATCAGCTCCAACCCTCCCTGACCAATCAGCTCCAACCCTCCCTGACCAATCAGCTCCAACCCTCCCTGACCAATCAGCTCCAACCCTCCCTGACCAATCAGCTCCAACCCTCCCTGACCAATCAGCTCCAACCCTCCCTGACCAATCAGCTCCAAACCTTCCTGACCAATCAGCTCCAACCCTCCCTGACCAATCAGCTCCAAACCTTCCTGACCAATCAGCTCCAACCCTCCCTAACCAATCAGCTCCAACCCTCCCTGACCAATCAGCTCCAACCCTCCCTGACCAATCAGCTCCAACCCTCCCTGACCAATCAGCTCCAACCCTCCCTGACCAATCAGCTCCAACCCTCCCTGACCAATCAGCTCCAACCCTCCCTGACCAATCAGCTCCAACCCTCCCTGACCAATCAGCTTCATTCCTACCTGACCATCAGTTCCAAACTTTCCTGACCAATACAATATAATCTCGCTGTACAACTCCAATCCCCGGGTGCTGAACACTCTAGTCGAACTGAAAGTTCCAGGGAAACAGGCTGGACGGCAGGGAGAACCAGTTGGACCGGTACCTGGCGCAGTCGGGATCGAAGCAGCGCTGCTCGTAGGCCTGGTCAGCAAGGCTCACCAAGAAATACACGTGATTGCTGCGGTGGTTGCGTTCGATGCGATGACAATACCGATGGTTGCTAGGATACAGGGTGAGGATCTGATTGGCAGGGTTGTACGACCACATCCGCAGTTGGGCCTGGTTGGACATCACGCTGACGATGAAGTGGCGATCAATCTCGGGATAGGGCGAGGGCGGACGGCCCTGGAAAGGTTTGACAGAGGGATAAATAGAGAGGCTCACAGATAGATGGCCAAGGATGAAAATATTAAATAAAAAGAAACAGACAAAGACAAAATACACACGGACAGACAGACAGACAGGCAGACAGACAGACAGACAGGCAGGGAGGCAGACAGACAGGCAGACAGACAGACAGACAGACAGTAAGACAGACAGGCAGACAGACAGGCAGGCAGGCAGGCAGACAGAAAGACAGACAGACAGACAGACAGACAGACAGACAGACAGACAGACAGACAGACAGGCAGGCAGGCAGACAGAGAGGCAGACATACAGACACAGACAGAAAGACAGACAGACAGACAGACAGACAGACAGACAGACAGACAGGCAGACAGACAGACAGACAGACAGGCAGACAGACAGACAGACACACAGTCTCACCTGCAGCACCTGCTGGCCGTCAAACGCAGAGCGGAAGCCAGGCTCAGAAGAGCCGCTCAGGTGGCCCCGGCGCGCCAGCTGCGGCAGATTTGAATTGCCAACCAGCGAGGCTCCCCTCGACTCGAACAGAAAGCAGCGCTCGGCGCCGCATTCAGCGGGAGCAGACAGGACCGGCGTCGAGTTGTAGGGCAGCGGAGTCACCAGAGTCCTGCGAAGCACGTTGGCCGCAGCTGACGAATCCTCGGCGGCTTCGTCCAACCAATTCGAAGGCGGCCACGGCAGCAGCGGCGACTTCGGCTTGGCCAGCTTCGCCGAATAGGCGGTGCGAAAGTTGCGATTTCGCGAATAAACCGACAGGTCGGCGAGGAAGGCGCGTCGATTCAGCGACTGCGGATCCGACGGGGCTGCGGGGAACAGCAGCTGCAGGTCGGCCGCCGTTGCTGCGGAGCTCTCCAGCCAGGTCAGGGCTCGGCTCTTCAACTGGTGACAGGCGGAGCACAAAATGTCGCCGCCGGTCAGTTTGTACACGGGCAGCTGGTGATCCAAGTCGTCCGCTAGGACGTCCAACGCCAGCCACTCCATCAGCAGCGAGTAGGCGAAGCGGAGGAAACGGCCTAACAGTTCGTTGTTGGCGAATACCTGGCCAGAATAATAAATAAAAAATAAATTTAGACACCCGACCTTTCGATCAGATGTACAGCCCACGGCACAGCCGCAGCTAGTTGCGCGGCGCATCCGAGTGCTGTGTACAGCTGCTCAGCCTGACGAGCTGGAGGGGCCGCAACACCCACACTAAATTTACCCAGCTCAAACTGGTACCCGATCTCAGCTGGGTGGACTGAAGCAATGCGGGATTAAGTGCATTGCTCTCAAGGGCACAAACTGTCTCCTAGGGCCGGGACTCGAACCCAAGACCTTCCGGTCATGAGGCAGGCGCCCTAGCCACTAGGCTACAACTCCTCTTGGCCAGAATGAAGAATCTCAGTTTTTAAAACCATAGAAAACGGATGCAATGCAATTAATAGGAAAAACGGCCCTTTTAGGGGCGACCGCAGGATTTGCACTGTTCAACATACGACACAGACCAGAAATTTCAAAAAGTCGCACATAAAAAATTAGAAGCTTTGAAGGTGCAGTAACATTTTTTTATCTTAGGCATTGTGAAACTTCAGGTTTTTGAAGTATACTTGAGTAATTTTTAACATTTATGAAATTTCGGGTTTGTGAAAGTTCGGGGTTGGGAAATTTCGGGTTTGCTAAACGCGCCCCAAATAGGCGAACAACAGCCTCGATTTTGATAATTTCGTTTAAGTTTTAAACACATTTTTACGTTTATTTATTTTATTTTTATAAAACACCCTTTTCAAGAGCCAAAAATTGTTTTCAGCTTTTACTGGCAAGTTATGGATTGAAAAAATTACATTTTGAAACTTGAACTACTAATGAAAATTAAAATCTGCAGCTTAAAATTATAACAAAGTAAAGAAAAACTGACAACATTGGGAAAAATAACGTGACGACTGAACTTCTGCTCGGTGCTGGCGTCCAGTTGCACAGCTTCCCGACAGTCAACATCGACAGCCGCTGCCGCTGACTCGCCCGATTGATGAGCGACGCTATTGGACGATTGAGAGTCCGACGGCGGGCTGTTGAACGTCAGTTGAAGCAGAGTGCGAAGAAATTCTATGAGGATTTCTGTAGCCCGAGATCCGTCCAGACTGGGATTGGCCGTGCGGTCAAACTCCAGGTCCAGGTAGAGACGGCACCTGTTGATTTGTGGCGGCATTTGTTTGCCGAATGTAGTCATGTTGTTTTTTGTAACATTTTGTAAAGTTTGAATCTCAGGGAGACTATTGTGGTGTTGGATGGGCGCGAGTGGCTCGGCGGTCTAGCGCGTCTGCCTTGCGTGCCACTGGTCCAGGTTCGACCCCGTGTTGTAGGTATTGGAAAATTGGAAAGTAGGTATTCTTAAGGTGTTGGATTCTTAGAGAGATAATTGTGGTGTTAGATTCTTAGTGAAATTATTTTTGGTGTTGGATTCTCAGTGAGATTATTGAAGTGTTGGATTCGCAGTGAGATTATTGAGGTGTTAGATTCTCGGAGAGATTATTGAGGTGTTGGATTCTCAGTGAGATTATTGAGGTGTTAGATTCTCGGTGAGATTATTGTGGTGTTGGATTCTCGGTGAGATTATTGAGGTGTTGGATTCTCGGTGAGATTATTGAGGTGTTGGATTCTCGGTGAGATTATTGAGGTGTTGGATTCTCGGTGAGATTATTGAGGTGTTGGATTCTCAGTGAGATTATTGAGGTGTTGGATTCTCAATGAGATTATTGAGGTGTTGGATTCTCAATGAGATTATTGAGGTGTTGGATTCTCAATGAGATTATTGAGGAGCTGGATTCTCAATGAGATTATTGTGGTGTTGGATTCTTAATGAGATTATTGAGGTGTTGGATTCTCAGTGAGATTATTGAGGTGTTGGATTCTCAGTGAGATTATTGAGGTGTTGGATTCTCGGAGAGATTATTGAGGTGCTGGATTCTCAGAGAGATTATTGAGGTGTTGGATTCTCAGTGAGATTATTGAGGTGTTGGATTCTCGGAGAGATTATTGAGGTGTTGGATTCTCAGTGAGATTATTGAGGTGTTGGATTCTCAGTGAGATTATTGAGGTGTTGGATTCTCGGAGAGATTATTGAGGTGTTGGATTCTCAGAGAGATTATTGAGGTGTTGGATTCTCAGTGAGATTATTGAGGTGTTGGATTCTCGGAGATAATCGTGGTGTTGGGTTCTGGCATTGAATGCAGTAATTTACCTGGCACCCTCGGGAATCAGCTCGTACAGGTGTCTCCTGCCAACCGGGTGGCCCAGCAGGTAGTCAATGCCAGTCTGCAGGTCGCACACAAAGTACAGCCGCTGACCCTGGCAGCCTAGCGACTGACTCTCGCTGCTCATCACTAGGGGCGGTGGCTTTGCCGACTCTAAACTGTTGCCATGACAACAGCGTCTATAATAATCCAACGCGTCCGCCTGGCTGCGGAAATAATCCGACAATTGCCAGTCGGATAGCAGGCCTCGGCGCAACGGCGGGCTCACTATTTTGTTGCCTAGCAACCGCCTGGCAACCAGCTCGAATTCGTCGCTAGATTTTCGTTTTTTATTGACCGATTGGGAATTTTTATTCGGTTGTTGCATGCCGCTGCAATTCAAAGTGTACAGG
>CATNEM010000044.1:65000-206214 GCA_950096795.1 Macrostomum cliftonense | reverse complement strand
TTAGATAGATTAGATGATAGATAGATAGATAGATAGATAGATAGATAGATAGATAGATAGATAGATAGAGGATAGATAGATAGATAGATAGATAGATAGATAGATAGATAGATAGATAGATAGATAGATAGATAGATAGATAGATAGATAGATAAGATAGATAGATAGATAGAGAGATAGATAGATAGATAGATAGATAGATAGATAGATAGATAGATAGATAGATAGATAGATAGATAGATAGATAGATAGATAGATAGATAGATAGATAGATAGATAGATAGATAGATAGATAGATAGATAGATAGATAGATAGATAGATAGATAGATAGATAGACGATAGATAGATAGATAGATAGATAGATAGATATATCGATAGATAGATAGATAGATAGATAGATAGATATAGATAGGATAGATAGATAGATAGATAGATAGATAGATAGATAGATAGATAGATAGATAGATAGATAGATAGATAGATAGATAGATAGATAGATAGATAGATAGATAGATAGATAGATAGATAGATAGATAGATAGATAGATAGATAGATAGATAGATAGATAGATAGATAGATAGATAGATAGATAGATAGATAGATAGATAGATAGATAGATAGATAGATAGATAGATAGATAGCAAGACTGGCAGAAAAACTTATATTTTGATAAAAGTCTAATCTTCATATTCTCTTTTACTCATAAAAAATGTTTGAAAGCTGGTGAAAGAGTGTCATGGCCAGTTGATTTTTATGTTTAATGGAGCAAGTGGGGCAAGGTATTAATAGAGCTAGGGCAAACACGCATTGCAATGTGCTGCCCCTTTTGAGTACACTCTTAATGAATGCATTTAGTGTGGGATGTGCGGATGAAGGCAATATTTGTCTGGTATATTGCGGGGTGGCGGAACTCAGCCACTGCCCACTGGTCTGAACACTCAACGGTCCATCCCGCAGCACTCACGCAATTTCATTGTACCTTGGCGTGTGCTGCTGCTGCTGCTGCTGCCGGTGCGACTGCCAACTCAACCTGATCTCGGCCCGCGCTCAGACTAATTGAGGTGTCTCCTATTCTCTGCTGACGGACTCTGCTGGAACCTGCAGCTGACAGAGCCACTAACAAATAACTGTATGACAAGGACACTTGAACGCCAGCACTCAATAACCGGGCAATTCATCACTAGCTCTCTGAACAAATAAGGATTCCATTTTGTTGACAAAACTTTGCAAAACAATGACTGGAGGAATGGTGAAAAAGCCGGTAGAAGAAGACACAAAAGTTCCATACATAGAAATAGCAAATTATATACAATTTACAGAAGGCATGGTTCCCAAAATCCATTTTACGTCCCTAGGTCTTTGTTTCTGATAACCAGGTGCCCGAACACGACGGGTACAAAGGTTCCTTCCCCATATAAAATAAAGCTAACAAAATAGGCCATCACGAAAGTTTTGGGGGAAGGTTAGGCCTCAGACCCCTGCTGTTTTCCTACTAGACTTTTACGTGTTGCTTAATATCGATCAAATCTTGCTTCTATTTTAGAAATGACGTCAGTTCAAGTTGGAAGTCTGCCCTAATGAAGACACTGCGTGTGTGGGAGCGCCATGAGTGAACTAGGAAAAAAGGGAGGGAGGTGGAGGACTGGAGTTTCACACGCTCGGGCACAGAGCCTACGTGAAACTTGGGAAGAAAAATTCTCCCTATAGAAGAGACAAAGATCACAGGCTTCGGATCCCATTCATAAACTTCCCCTTCTTTGCAAACTCTTTTCTCAGCTTCATATCAGTTGGGTTTTCTTTTCTTTTCAATCTAGCAATAAGTCAGACTTTTATCAAAACGTGCTTCAGTCTTCAGAGCAACAGAGTTACAAACCAACCCCAAGTTGACAATAATTTAAACACTTTTGGATTCAATAAACTAAAATTTGTACCACACCTACAAAGGATTCTTTTCTAGCTTTAAAAATCGTTCTTTTTGTTGATTCAAAGCAACAGCCTTACTGTCCTTCATCTTGAACAAAAAAAACTCGAACTTCAATAACTAATTCAACAACAGGTTAAATATGACTCATGATGAAAAGTTTTTTTTCGGCTCACCTTCGTCTTCACCGCCGCATGTATTGACGCTGTCCCGGCTCTGGCTCATGCTCATGTTGTTCTCGTTATTGAGATTGACGTTTACAGTGAGACCATCATCTTTGGGGATTAATTGCTTTGATTAAGATTGTATAGCTTCGAAATTTGGAGGAAGACTCTGATTCCGTTTCTATAGCATGAGGATCCGTTGAGTCTCGTTGCGAGCACGTGTTGGTTGTTGAGGTGACTGACTACCTTGCTTCAGTTTGAGTTTTATAAAAGCCCGCCCCCCCCTTGCTGAAGGCCCTCTTCAAAACCGAAGAGGCCAAAAACTCTGCGCTCTGTTGGCCAATAGCAAAGCGGCCTGAACTCCAGACTGTCCAACCCCCGGCACACCTTTGCACAACTTCTGACCGCCTCCCAGCCCAATCTAGCCAAGCCCACGGGCTCCCATCTTACCTATCTATCAATTTGTTCTGCTAAACTCAGTCACTCTTTTTGAATTTACTATTTTCCAATTTAATCAAAATCAAGCTTTGAAACTGAACAACTGGCGGGCATCTTAACGCTGTACATATGCTGCTTGCGCTTTGGTGTTTGACGCTTTGTAAAGTGACGTCACTGCACAGTAAATGTATTTGTACAATAAATAAAATTGACAAGTTTGTGGAGACTTCTGAACAAAATTGTGTAAAAATGAATAGATTGAAGAAATAAAGCATATTCCGAAGAAAAATGAGAGAAGTCTGAAGAGCAAATAAAAACTTATAAAACTGTTGTGCGAGAGCTCAACGTCCGGATAGTAGAGAACTTTAATTGCTTATATTTTCTGATCAGCAGCTCCCGATGAGTTAGCCATCAAGCTAAATCCACAATTTATCCCATTATGATTATTCGGAACTTTAAATTTATTATTCGTATTTGGAAAGAAAAAGTCGCTTTAACGTGGTCGCTTTAATGTGACAATAGTTTAATTTTGCTTTACCAGGAGGCAAATCTTTAACTAGGAGATAAGGGAAAATGATTCTTTTTGTAGTTGAAAATCGCAAAATAAACCTCTGTGTAGAAAAAGTTTGAAACTCCATCAGACTACTTTCACAATCTACCCTCTGATATCCTCACACTACTTCTCAAGCTACCCGATGCATCAGACTCTCTAATCTCCTCACATTACTTCTCAGCTACCCCTGCATCAGACTCTCCGATCTCCTCACACTACTTCTCAAGCTATCCCTGCATCAGACTCTAATCTCCTCACACTACTTCTCAAGCTACCCCTGCATCAGACTCTCGATCTCCTCACACACTACTTCCTCAAGCTACCCCTGCATCAGACTCTCCGCTCTCCTCAACTACTTCTCAAGCTACCCCTGCATCAGACTCTCCGATCTCCTCACACTACTTCTCAAGCTACCCCTGCAATCAGACTCTCCGATCTCCTCACACTACTATCAAGCTATCCCTGCATCAGACTCTCCGATCTCCTCACACTACTTCTCAAGCTACCCCTGCATCAGACTCTCCGATCTCCTCACACTACTTCTCAAGCTACCCCAACATACTTTCCGATCTCCTTACACTACTTCTCAGCTATCCCAATATACTCTCCAATCCCCTCAGACTACTTCCCAAGCTACCCCTGCCTCAGACTCCCCAATCTCCTGAGACTACTTCTTAAGATACGAATCCCATCAGACTCGTCAGATCTGACTTGTTACCTACCTTATTTGTCCCTTCCTCAATACTCTCGCACTGGATGCCTGCGCTATTAGGCTTCGCCCAATTCAATCTTATCCAGTTATCTAAAAATCCCTAGAAACCCTTTTGGAGACTGACGTCCATTGCACCATCTGCAAAGCCTTCATAGGTGATTGCGTCATTCAAGCAACTGTAATCGTGCATATTTTGCTTTGGAAACAAGACGACTCCCTGGCGGCCCCTGGGCAATGTGTTTCAACGCTGCTCAGGTTGTTTTTTACCGGCAGGAAAAACGTTAAACAAAATAGCGGGGATAAATAACATATTTTCTTTGTAGCTGGGAGCATGTGCTCACCATTAGTAAACTACTCAAGCTGCAGGGAAGCGGCAAATATATAATTAAAGGAGTTCCAATGATTTCTGCAAAGCGAGTGAAGCTGAGCCTGTTGAGCACCTGCACCCCACCTCGGTAGAATTCGAATCTTATATATTGCATCAGCTAGTGTAACTTCAGAATTTTTTTTTCTCAGAAATTGCTTTTAGAAAAACTCAGGTTGTTTGAAGTAGTAAAACACTAAAATTTAACACGCAGAAACGGCTTTTAAATAGATCTACCGTAATGTGAATTAAGAAAAATAGCTACAATATATTTATTTTCTTATTAGGCATGTTTTAGGCATCAAAATTATGGCTATTTCTGACAGGGTTCACATTTCAAGGATTAGTCGCGCGCTGTCTTTACTATGGCAAACAAAATAGCGCCATTTTCCCTAATTGCCCCTGGCTTGTCTCAGCTCAAGTTCTTCTCTGCTTCTTTTATTCTAGCACTTCCGTTTCGGCGAAGATTGTTTGCCTCCCGCCTCTTCTATCAGAGCCTCTACCCACCCACCTTTAGGGATGCTTATTCTTCAGCATCTACATGTAAGAGCTATGTAATACTTTCGAAGTCACCTCGAGAGCCTAATCTACGTACTCTGCTGAAATCTTCCGTTTATAATTTTTCTTTTAGTATACATGTACAGTGCAGGTGCTTTTTCTGGGATTACTTAAAAACACAGACCCGGCTCTTTCTGCAGATAGATACATGACGATGAAGTATATTTACAGCATTAAACACATTCCATTTATCACAAACTGTGAAAGTTATATTACCATGCCTCCAAAATAAATGCACATTTGTACATGTAAAGCTGCCGCGCATGACTAAGATCGCTCGATACATTAAACTAGTTTCAGTAGTTTTTTGCGTAAAAAGAACTTATTTCATGCATAATAAAAGAGGACCTTGAATACAAAGCAAAAACTACATGCATAAGACAGTCTCAGTGAATTAATAAACCGAACGATGAATTCCTGATGCGTGATGCTGCCGTAAAATTAGCTAATTGCGTTTGAAACAAAATGCAATTATAAGATCTGTTGGAGTTGTTAATAAACTAAGGAAGTACAAAAACTCGCACTAATAATAATTTTACTATTAGGAATTAAGGTAAAAACAAAGTAATAATGCGGCAGAAAAAACGATAATTATTTTGATAAGCCAGAAATGTTAGCTATTTGCACGCATTGATGAAAAATACTTCTATTTTGTATCCATGGCCAGCCAGCTTACCGTAAAAATTGATTTCCCTACGCCCAGAAATATATCATGGGTATTTTGATTTAGTTCCTATTTAGCATCGTCAGGTCGTCAGCACTGAGCATAAAGGCAACGACTTGTACCATTAAAAAGTAACTCACACACAGTTACAAGTCAATGACCCAAAAAACAGTTAGTTTTATTGTTCAATTGTTAAGAATTGCTTTTATGTTATGTAACGAGTTTTAATAGTAGCGCCTTAGTAGACTTATTTTTTAATAAAAAATTTCCCAGCATTTCTTAGAATATTTTATTTAGTATGAATTAATTATCATTTTACAGTTTGAAGTCATAAGTGAGTGAAATAAACAAGACTCCTTGCAGTATATGCAATGGTATAATCTCCATATACATTATTGATTATATTGCAAGATCAAAATCTATTTAATTTTAAATGCCATTATTAGTCGGATAGAGTATTACCTGTGTTTAAAGTAGATATTATAGCACTAAGATTTTTTAGTTATAAATTTGCTTAATAATGTTTCATTAATAACATTAGGCCTTTTAAATGTAAGAACAGTGCTAACATTGCTATTTTGTTTAAGGCAAAATAACAAGTCATGCATTAATGCCCCTTAAATAATTGAATTAGAGTTGCTATTAGTCTTTCCATTTTGGCTACTTATCACTTAAAGCATATCAATTGGGCAACAAGTTTCTTTTTAAGATATTAGACACTTTGGGTAATATACATATAACTTTTTATCATATCATTGTTATTATTGATATCAGTGGATATCATTGTAAATAATAAATTTATTCTTTAAATTTTGTTTTGAAGTAAGTAAATATTTCAAAGTATAGTATAAAAAGTAGGTATCATAATGTATTGGTCAGAAGATATCAAAAGAAGTCAATTGGGATTGATGAAAAATTTTAAAGCATTCATTTGGGTTGCAGTTGGAATAGCTATTACATTGCAAGAAGTGACTTTGGATAATTAACAGTTTGAGCCAATGCTCCCCTGCTTTTAATGTGTCTTTTAGTTTCTCTTACATAAGAGATGCCCTCATTATCAGAGGCAGTTAAATTGATAGATGAACCTACATATAGAGCACAGGGAACACTAGAAAATTTTTTATTGAGACAATTTTTATTAACTTATAGCATTATTTTGTTTTTTTTAATTTACATTGATTACTAGCTAGAAACTATAGAAAATAAATATTAAGAAAGTAAAAAGCCCGTAATTGAAAGTTTAAGGCCATGTATATAAATATAGAATCTTTAAGAAATTATCATATCACAATCTCTAGTCAATATAATTTAAAGAATTTCTTTCTTCTAGAAGTTTATAAAAATTATCACTGAGGTGGAAGATATCAGTCACTTAGAAACCCAGTCAACAGACAAAGATATATAGAAAGAGACACAGGTAGGAAAGAAATTTTTAGGGAAAGAAAGTTGATCAATGGCATGTCTGTTTTTCTCAGCCACATTTGCTTGCTGTACAAATACAAGCACAAGTGACAGAGCAGAGAAGTTTATATATTAAGTTGCAATATTTTTGCTTGGCATAAGTTAAGCTAGTGTATCTTTTACACCTGTCTTTCTCTGCGCACTTGTGCTCACACTGCAATCTATCTAGCCAATCAAGTACACCAGTTCTAAAGTCACTCAAGCCCTAAACGCGCACAAGCCTGCTTTCTTAGTCTCTGTTGGAACATTGCGCAGATATTTGATAAGAAAGCGGCTAGGTTCTTCCATATATATTTATTTAACCCCTCGAGACTGCTGGCCTAGTGCAAAAGTTGTATCATTTTCTTTTAAAAATAAGCAGGCGATTTTTTTAAGCACAATCGAGAACTGCAGCATGGAGGTAAACCTTGGTATTAACGGTGCCTCACCGCCTGGCACTATGCAGAGCGAGTAAGTAGCAGCTTGTGTTCGAGCCGATGTTTTAGTTTTTCAGAGCACGTTTTTTGACATAGCGTCCTTTAGTTGATCTTTAGAATCAATCGTCTTAATTTCAATATTTTATTGAATAGAATTTTCTGCGCTACATATCGGCGAAATCGATACACAGGCATTTAATTTAGTCTGAATATTTCCATAGACAGAAAATGTCATCAGTTCAATAAAATAATAACACAAAAATTAGTGTCCCCAGGGTTAGGCTACAAGACCATTTTTAACTTCAGTTCATTCCAAGCCAATTAACTATGCCACTGAAACGTTGGCGGTCAATAAAATTGTGTTTGATAAACCAAATATCGGCACAATGGTTTGCTTCTAAGTAATTTTCTGCCAGGTCAAAGGGTTTCTGTAATAGATTATTTTATAGCTGCGGGCACAAAACTCTTCGCATCTGTGGCCCGCTTTAATAAACTTGCAAAATCTTACTGTACAGTTTAGATTTTTCTGCCTATAAAAATACTTGAAGAATTGACTAATTCACATTCTTCTATCTGTGTAAGTTTTTTTTCAAGATGAATATCAAACTGTAAGTCCTCCCACGAGCGGATCACCTGAATCGACACAAACGAATCTGGTTGCTAGGGGCCGCCAGCCTCCCACATCTTCCAGGTTGCTAGGGGCCGCAGCCTCCCACATCTTCAGGTTGCTAGGGGCCGCCAGCCTCCACATCTTCAGGTTGCTAGGGGCCGCCAGCCTCCACATCTTCCGGTTGCTAGGGGCCGCCAGCCTCCCACATCTTCAGGTTGCTAGGGGCCGCCAGCCTCCCACATCTTCAGGTTGCTAGGGGCCGCCAGCCTCCCACATCCTCAGGTTGCTAGGGGCCGCCAGTCTCCCAGATCCTCAGGTTGCTAGGGGCCGCCAGCCTCCCACATCTTCAGGTTGCTAGGGGCCGCCAGCCTCCCAGATCCTCAGGTTGCTAGGGGCCGCCAGCCTCCCAGATCCTCAGGTTGCTAGGGGCCGCCAGCCTCCCAGATCCTCAGGTTGCTAGGGGCCGCCAGCCTCCCAGATCCTCAGGTTGCTAGGGGCCGCCAGCCTCCCAGATCCTCAGGTTGCTAGGGGCCGCCAGCCTCCCAGATCCTCAGGTTGCTAGGGGCCGCCAGCCTCCCAGATCCTCAGGTTGCTAGGGGCCGCCAGCCTCCCAGATCCCTCAGGTTGCTACGAGCCATTCCAAGATACCCTCAGGTTGCTGGGCACGCACCAACCAGCAGCCAATTTCCCGCCTTCCAGCGAGCATCACCAATGCGCCGAGGTCCCACAGCAGGCGGCAACGAGTCGGAGGGACTCCGAGCTCCGTCCGTGATGACGGAAGCTGGCGGCGGCGGCGAAGTCGCATCCCCGGCGCCAATCGGCTTCGGAGCCATCGAGATGGCCGCTAGAGAAGAAAACGAATCTCCGAAGCGGCGGCGACGGCATTGACTCGGGCGTGGGCGGGCAGCAGCCGCAGCCCGGCGTCATCCTGTTTGAAGACCAGCAGGCGCTGGGGGAGAGTCTCTACTTGAAGGATAAAGTGAGTGCGTTAAATAGCTGTCGAGAATGCGTACTCAAATTGCAATGCAATTTCAGGCTATCACTTTTGTTGCTAAGCCTTCACAAGTTGTTATGATTTTATTCGAATTCGAATGTGGGATTTGTTATTGTAGGTCAACATTAGAAAAAAACTTGGTTTGCACGATTTTTTCGGGATCATTTAGTTGGAATGAGACTAACCAGTTAAAGTTGAGATTATCCAATTGTATTTGGAGATTATCCAGTTGTATTTAAATTTATCCAGTTAGATTGAAGTTATCCAGTTGTGTTTGAAATTATGTAGTTGTATTTGAGATTATCTAGTTGGATTTGATATTTTCCAGTTGGATTTGAGATTAGCTATGTAGTTGGATTTTGAGATTATCTAGTTGGATTTTAGGTTATCCAGTTGTATTTGAGATTATCTAGTTGGATTTGATATTTTCCAGTTGGATTTGAGATTATCTAGTTGGATTTTAGGTTATCCAGTTGTATTTGAGATTATCCGGTGTATTTGAGATTATCCAGCTGTATTTGAGATAATCCCAGTTGTATTTAAGATTATCCAGTTAAAGTTGAGATTATCCAGCTGTATTTGGGATTATCCAGTTGTATTTGGATTATCCAGTGTATTTGAAGATTAATCCAGTTAAATTTGAGATTATCCAGTCATTTTTGAGATTATCCAGCTGGTATTTGAGATTATCCAGTTATATTTGAGATTATCCAGTTATATTTGAGATTATCCAGTTATTTTTGAGATTATCCAGTCATTTTTTAGATTATCCAGCTGTATTTGAGATTATCCAGTTATATTGAGATATCCAGTTATATTTGAGATTATCCAGTTATATTGGAGATTATCCAGTTATTTTTTAGATTATCCAGATCATTTTTGAGATTAATCCAGCTGTATTTGAGATTATCCAGTTGGATTCGAGATTATCCAGTTAGATTGGGATTATCCAGTTAGATTGAGATTAGCCAGTTAGATTTGAGATTATCCAGTTAGATTTGATATTGTCACAGTTGGATTTGAATGCGGTATTATCAAACTTAATTGATAATTACCTGCTTCTGAAGTATCTGTAACTGTACTGAAACTCACGTGACCGCCCTCGGTCAGTTCGGTAAGCGATTGAAAATCGACTTCGTCATGCCGTTCCCGGCGCCGCCAGCCAAGACCCGAATAATCGGGAGGCGCGCCGGCAGAAGCTGCGCGAACGGCTAATTGACCGGCTCACCACCATGGGCATGGTCGTGATGTGCTGCCGCCGCAGGAGTCGGTGCCGGAGCACACGGGCTACTTGCTGGTGGCACTCCAAGTTCGAGCTGCTCACCCGCTACGCCTCCGTGATCAGCTGGAGCTGCCGATTGCCGATATTGCCACGATCCGCTGTCTGAGCCGGATGCCGCTACTGACGGCTGCTGCGGCATTCAAGGCTGGTTCCGGGCCAGGGAGAACACCGGAGAGAAGCACGACTACTTCACTGCCCCGTTTCCAGGTGGGACTGGCTTCGAACGGCAAAATGTCACTTCCCGCTTCGGCTCCAGGCACTTTTTTCCTCTCCCTTTTCCTTTGTTTTTCTGTCTTTTGTAGCCTATAGTGGCTAGGGCGTCTGCCTTATGACCGTAAGGTCGTAGGTTCGGAGCCCTAAACTTCCAGGAGACAGTTTGTGCCAATAACCAAGACAGTTAATCCCGTATTGCTTCACTCCGCCCAGCTGTGATCCCCTCCTAATCTCCCCTAGTCTCCCCTGATTGTCCCGTTCCCCGCAGGAGGAGCGCCTCGACATGTTTCTGCGTAGCGACGATCCGGAAAAACTTTTTCACCTCGGCCCAGCGCTCGCTGATCACTTACAACGCTGTGGTGGAGATGCCGCTGTTCAGTGATTGCCTCAGCCACGAGGCGGTGACCGGCTATTTCACCCTGCACGACGGGCCCTACAAACTGCCAACTGGTGGAGACACCCGCGTCCAAGGCTTCGAGAACGATCGTCAAGAACTGTACGATGTCTGGGTGGCGCCGAGGAATTGGTACCGCTTCCAGCCGCTGCTGCTAGTTCGGCGATATTTCGGCGAGAAGTATTGCCATGTACTTTGCCTGGCTGGGCTTCTACAACATGTGGCTGGCGCCCATGGCAGTCCTGGGCCTCGTTGTCTTCATCTACGGACTCTGCACCACGTCAGCCAATGTCACAGCCGATCAGATCTGCGAGGATCCCGTTGTCATGGAGATGAAACTGTGCCCCGGCTGCGACCGAGCCTGCGACTACACACCGCTGAAGAGCAGCTGCCTGTACTCCGCGAATAGTGCACGTGTTTGACCAACCCGGCCACCATTCTGTTCGCCATCCTCATGTCCCTGTGGGCCACCTGCTTCCTGGAGTTCTGGAAGCGGCGCCAGGCTGTGCTGCAGTACGAGTGGGACGTCAACAATTTTCAGCATGACGAGGTGAGGGAGGATCCGGTTTAGGTGTGACAAAGCTGTGAGATTGTCCAGTTGGATATTTTTCAGGGAAAAATATTCTGGATGTGAGATTTTGAGCTGGAAAATTCTAGGGTGAGATTTTGAACATAGAAATTCTTGGGTGAGATTTTGATCATAGAAATTCTAGAGTGAGATTTTGATAAAAGAAATTCTGGGGTGAGATTTTGATCATAGAAATTCTGGGGTGAGATTTTGATCATAGAAATTCTGTGGTGAGATTTTGATAAAAAATCTAGGGTGAGATTTTAATTTAAAAAAATTCTAAGTTGAGATTTCAATTAAAAAGTCTAAAATGAGATTTTGATTAAAAAATTTCTAGAGTGAGATTTTTTATCATAAAAATTCTAGAATGAGATTTTGATCAAAGAAATTCTCGGGTGAGATTTTTAATCATAGAATTTCTGGGGTGAGATTCTGATCATAGAAATTCCTAGGATGAGATTTTGATCAAAAAATTCTAGGGTGAGATTTTGATCTTAGAAATTCTAGGGTAAGATTTTGATCAAAGAAATTCTAGGATGAGATTTTGATCAAAGAAATTCTAGGGTAAGTTTTTGATCATAGAAATTCTAGGATGAGATTTTGATCAAAGAAATTCTGGGGTGAGATTTTGATCTTAGAATTTCTGGGGTGAGATTTTGATCATAGAAATTCTAGGATGAGATTTTGATCAAAGAAATTCTCGGGTGAGATTTTGATCATAGAATTTCTGGGGTGAGATTTTGATCATAGAAATTCTCGGGTGAGATTTTGATAAAAAAAGTCTAGGGGTGAGATTTTAATTTAAAAAATTCTAGGTTGAGATTTCAATTAAAAAATCTAATATGAGATTTTGATTAAAAAATTCTAGGGTGAGATTTTTGATCATAGAAATTCTAGGGTGAGATTTTGATCATAAAAATTCTAGAATGAGATTTTGATCAAAGAAATTCTCGGGTGCGATTTTGATCACAGGAAAATCAAGGGTGAGATTTTTATCTTGAAAATTACTAGGGTAAAATTATGCCAACTTTTAAATCATATTTTTATCTTTGAGAATGTAAACGGTCGTGGAGGTAGCATTTCTCATTGTCTGCACCCGCATGGTGTTATGATTTTGATGACGAGCCCAGTCTCCCCGCCTGCGCGCCCAGGTGCCCCGCCCGGCCTACACCAGGCAGGTTCAGGCCCGCCTGCGCCGCAAGGCCCATCCGGACGATCATGAGGACGCCATCACGGCGGACGACGCCAGACTGCGCGAGGAGATGCAGCGCGGCATTCCAATCTACGTCCGGGCTCCGCGCTACTGCCTGAGCGTCTCCACCGTGATGTTCATGATCCTGCTGGTGCTCAGCGTGGTGGTCGGGGTGATTGTGTACCGGCTTAGCATCATCGTGGTAAGGCGTTTGTTTCAGCAAGTGTTAATTTGTAGTTCTTTGCACGGATTCTGTACGTGTCTGAGCTCACTCTCTGCTTTAGTGTAGCTCTGCCTTTGTTTTTATTGCGTAGCTGCGGCTCCGACTTGAAATTCTGTCGATTTCTTTTGGCTTAAATTTATTGCTCTACTGTTTCTTTTTCAGACTGAAACTTTCTCTATTGACTCGCTATTGCAGTGAGAACTCTGTTCAGAATTTTGTCTTTCATTTATGAAACTTTATTTTGTTGTGTCTTAAAAGATTGCCCACGTGTGTGTGTCTGTCTTTCCGTGCCTGTCTGCCTGTCTGTCTTCAATCACTTACTTTCTATCATGGTACCGAGCTTGCTTCTATGATGAATGCCTCCGAAAGGCGAACTCCGCTGAGAAAGGCGGTAAATATATTTTTATGATGGTGAGAACGTGTGGGAAAGAGGGTGAGAATAATAGAGAATTAAGGTGTGAATGTGTGAAAAGGAGGGTGACAATGTGTGAGAAGAAGTATGAGAGCGTGTGAGAAGGAGGTTGAGAACGTGTGAGAAGGAGGATGAGAGCGTGTGAGAAGGATTGTGAGAATGTTTGAGAATGAGGGTGACAATGTGTGAGAAGGAGGATGAGAATATGTGAGTGTGAGAAGGGGGTGAGAACGTGTGAGAAGGGGGGTAAGAAGGTATGAGCAGGAGGGTGAGAATGTGTGAGCAGGAGGGTGAGAATGTGTGAGCAGGAGGGTGAGAATGTGTGAGCAGGAGGGTGAGAATGTGTGAGCAGGAGGGTGAGAAGGTGTGAGAAGGAGGATAAGAATGTCTGAGAAGGAGGGTGAGAATGTGTGAGCAGGAGGGTGAGAATGTGTGAGAAGGAGGGTGAGAATGTGTGAGTAGGAGGGTGAGAATGTGACATGTAGAATGTGAGAATGTAACGCATGAGAAAAGGTGATTTTCTGCCAATTTTTAATACTTTCTTTATACTAAGCTTAGCATGTCAATTGCTAAATATTAATGCTTGCTTTACTTATCTGATGACAGCAATTCTGTGCTAGGCATAAATTATCATTTGCATCTGGTAAGTACTACAATTAAAAATTATTTTTCTGCATTGAAGTTTCCGATAAAAAACGGATGCTGGGACTTAGCAAACAATGTTAATTAAGCAGAGGTTTTTTTCAGGCAATCTTCTACCACCCTATCCTGATTATTTTAGAACCATTCAGCGTTCTTGGCTGAAAAACTCGCTAGTGAGTGTCCGAGATCCTGGATTATATCAAATTGGACGCTTATTTTATTAAAAGTTTCAACCATTTAGCCGCAAAAATGCTTCTCAGCGTTGCACACATTAGACACAAACATTAAAGTTTAGAAAGCTGAAATTTTGACTAGCTGCGTGGCGCATCTGAGTGCTGAGGGGCTGCACACCCACCATAAATTTTCCCAGATTAAGCAAGGCGGGATTAACTGCCTCGATCAAGAGCGCGAATTTTGTCCCATGAGTTTTGGGGCTCGAAGCTTGAACATATAAACTGTAGGTAAATCTAAAAACAAAATACAATCTGGGATAAGTGATCTGGGATAATAATTGTCTTTGACGCACCGGCTGAACGCACTTACCGATTGCCTGAAGCCCTGAACATTCTTCCTGAATCTTGCCTAGCCCGCTCAGGCATCTTACCTCCTATAATTTAATTATAGGAATATTCGCCTTCTATATTTTTTATTACGAGGCGAAACACGAGTAATATGTACATTTTTTGTTATATACAGATCTAAAATGCCTCTACTGTATATTCGTAAAAAAAATAGAGCTAGAAATAAAAAAATCGTGCATGATATTTAAGGCCTCCACTTAACCTCTGACCACTTCCTTTCGTTATCAAGTTATCCTCTTTTCTTACGACTAATTTGTTTAGGGCTACTTGTAGGAAATGCCTAATTTTTTGTTTGTTGACACTGTTGCTGAGTTTCCGTGACGCAAATATTATTATTTAGCCATTCTTTGACACAGATATCTAGGCTCTGACACAGGTATGTAAGCTCTAGCACAGATATGTAGGCTCTGACACAGATATGCAGGCTCTGACACAGATTGCAGTCTCTGATGCAGATTTGTAGGCTCTGGCGCAGATTTGTAGGCTCTGACACAGATATGTAAGCTCTGACACATATGCAAGCTCTGACACAGATATGTAGGCTCTGACACAGATATGTAAGCTCTGACACAGATATGTAAGCTCTGACACATATGCAAGCTCTGACACAGATATGTAGGCTCTGACGCAGATTTGTAGGCTCTGACACAGATATGTAAGCTCTGACACAGATATGTAAGCTCTGACACAGATATGCAAGCTCTGACACAGATATGTAGGCTCTGACACAGATATGTAGGCTCTGACACAGATATGTAGGCTCTGACACAGATATGTAGGCTCTGACGCAGATATGTAGGCTCTGACACAGATATGCAAGCTCTGACACAGATGTGTAGGCTCTGACACAATAAATTGCCAAGCTAACAGCGAGATTCGAACCCCCGGCCGCAACCCCCCAAAAACGCAGGTTCTGCACTCCCTCGGCATCGGCACCTCCAGCCAGGCCCGCCTGCTCACGTCCATCAGCGCCGCCAGCATCAACTTCCTCTGCATCGTGCTGCTCAACCAGATCTACAGGCGGCTGGCTGTCTGGCTCACGGACTTGGAGCAGCCCAAGACGGAGGCCACCTACGAGGACTCGTTCACCTTCAAGGTGTACTGCTTCCAGTTTGTCAACTACTATTCCTCGGTGTTTTACATCGCCTTTTTCAAAGGCTATTTTCACGGCCGCCCAGGCCAGTACGCCAGGATCGGGGAGGCCATGCGGATAGAGGAGTGCGACCCGGCCGGCTGCCTGGTGGAGCTGGTCATCCAGATGCTCATCATCTTTGTTGCCAAGCAGGTCATCAACTGTCTGATGGAGGTGAGCGAGGGTTTGGGCGTGTGAAATTGCGTGAATTCTACAAGCGCTTTGGGATGTATTTAGCATTCGAAAAAAAATTATTAGAAAACAAATTATGAACTCATTTTTCATTCCCTGATAGTAAAAGGACGTGGCTCCGAATGTGTTGTAGGATTAAAAGATTAAGTGAATAAATGTACCGTGATATTTGTGCGTATTGCTCCCTTTTTCTGTAACTCTTGCACTAATTGCAACAGGATAATTTATGATTTGCCCGTTGTAAGTTCTTCCCAGCCATTTTCCCATCCCATATGGGATCACGCATGCTCAGCGCGGGTTTATCTATGGGATCCACACTGTCTGTTTGGGCGATTTGCATTCATCCGTTTTCTTTGCTAGCTGCGCGAGTCCCGTCTTCTTTCTGCATCTGGTTTTCCAAGTTCCGCTTAAAATTCAAAATTTTGTTCATATTTCTGTTCCCGTTTTGGTAATTGTTTTGCAATGAGCGAGCGGGGCATCAGCGCTTGCCGACCTGAGCGACTTCAGCGTTTATGCGAATTTTACTGGGAAATATCAGTGTCTGTCTGTCTGTCTGTCTGTCTGTCTGTATGTCTGTCTGTCTGTCTGTCTGTCTGTCTGTCTGTCTGTCTGTCTGTCTGTCTGTCTGTCTGTCTGTCTGTCTGTATGTCTGTCTGTCTGTCTGTCTGTCTGTCTGTCTGTCTGTCTGTCTGTCTGTCTGTCTGTCTGTCTTTCTGTGTGTGTGTGTGTGTCTGTCTGTCTGTCTGTCTGTGTCTGTCATGTCTGTCTGTCTGTCTGTGTCTGTTTGTCTGTCTCTCTGTCTGTCTGTCAGTCAGACCCAAACACGTCATTCCCCACCGAATCGCAGGTGGGAGTTCCCCTGCTGAGGAAGCTGTTCAACCGGTACAGCATTATGCGCAACCATGAGGAGGAACGGGAGCAGGACGCCATATTGGCGGCGAAAAAGCTTGGCAGAAATCTGCGTCAATGCGAGCGCGATTGGGCCCTGATACCTGTCGATCACCTGCAGCTGTTCGACGAATATCTGGAAATGGTGATTCAATTCGGCTTTGTCACCCTGTTTTGTTGCCGCTATGCCGCTGGCCCCGTTTTTCGCTCTGCTAAATAATATTCTTGTGAGTTTTCGTTTAACTACTGTGAATCTTTTTTTCTGTAAGTAGCTAGTTTAGCGTTTTATCAAATATTTTGTTCGGCTTTAGTTATACTATACAGGTTGATTTGTTCAATCTTGCAGCTGTTACAACTGCGTATGTTAGAAAATCATTCTTTAAAAAAAGGCGAGTGCAGAGGGGAAGAAATTCTTATCAAGCTCCTGTGCCGTTTAAAAATATCCCCCAGCCATTGTGGCCGTCAAAGCTTGTCATTGCAGTGAAGCCAAATAGCAGCCCGGTTAGCTCAGTCGGTAGAGCATGAGACTCTTAATCTCAGGGTCGTGGGTTCGAGCCCCACATCGGGCGAATTTTTTTATTAAAAAAATATTGTTGTTTCTCTTTACTTAGCTATTTTCAACCGTATTTTATATTCAATCAATCCTAAAAAGTTTTTTGATGATTTTTTTCTATTTACAGACGATAAAAGATTTATCTGATAGAAAAAAGCTAATAGTAGTTTAGACAGACTGCAAGTAGTCACCAAAGTGCATTTACTGTAATTTTTGCAATATTAAGAAAATTAGAAATAACCAAAGTTTTGGCAGGGGGCGAATTTTTTTACAAATAACACTTAAGCCCTAAAATAGGTCCATGGAATAAAAATTTAAGAAAAAAATAAATTCTCGCTTCCAACAAGATTCGAACCCCCGGTCACCACCACCCATGATCCTCCAATCAAACAGGAAGTTCGCCTGGACGCCTGGAAGATGGTCACCCTATTGCGCCGGCCCATTGCTCGCCGAGCCAGCAGCATCGGCATCTGGATGCAGATCCTGAACGCAATCAGCGCACTGTCCGTGGTCACTAACGCCGTCATTCTCGGATTCACGTCCGAGCAGATCCCGAAGATGGTGTACCAGCACACGCAGGGCAATTATTCCAATTTCAACTACATTATCTGGCGCCTATCGAAATTCAATACGTCAGATTTCGAGCCCGACTCGAGGCCGTTGAATAACACGGAGCCGGTTTGTTACTATCGGGATTTCCGTTACGACAGCGCGCCGTACAGGTACAGGGCGGAGTTCTGGCACGTGCTGGCCGCCCGCATGGCTTTCGTGCTGGTGTTCGAGCACCTGGTGCTCTTCCTCAAGGGCGTCATCGACGCCATGGTGCCGGATTATCCTAGCGAAGTTCGCGACGAGATTAAACGCGAACGCGAGGTGTTTAAATCGGCTCTGTTTAGCCAATTGAAGACGCACTCCAATGTTGAGGTTCAGCAGGAAAGGGGGCGGCGACAGCGGCGGCGGTGGCAGTGGCAGCGGCGGTGGCGATGGCGGGGCTGCGGCCGTCGCTTAGAGGAAATTTTTTTCGACTGAAATAAAATTTTCCAGACGAATCTCTAAAAATAGTTAGCAAGACCTGATTAATACTACTGAATGGCCGTCGTTAGTAGTGCGATGCAGACAGATAATTAACCGTTAATTTTACGATCTTCTGTCTATCTATTTTTTATTTTCCTTTGCTTATTAATAATTTATTTTTTGTTAAAACGAGCTCATTTTATCCCCTATATGTGAGCCTTGTGTATTATTTCCTCTTCTCTTTGTACACCGCTATGTCTTGCTTGTATTTTGTTTCATTTTATAAATATGGTTAACGTTGCTTCGAATTTTTTTGTCAAATTTAAATTTGTGCAATTTATTAAAGTGCTTTTTGTTTCTTCGTAAATATCGGTGGTACTTTTATCAAAATCTAATTATATCTTGAAGCAGTAAGTGCTTGCTGGCAAAAGTTGATTCCAGTTAAAAAATCTTTGTCAGGTAATTCGAGTATTTTTTGCTAATTTTGCTTTAATTTGTATGAAATCAAAGTATCGAAAGATAGCAATCACTTTTTTAAAATGTTTGTTAAAAATTTTTGTGTTTCGTTATTCATTTTTTCATTTCGAAAAAAATCAATAATGCTGATTATAAATCCATTTTGCTGGGTATTTCAAGTTCAGAAGGTCCTTTGTAAACTGTTAGAAGTTATGGGTGTTTTCAACATACTATGAAGGAAAGGTTCGGTGATCCAATTAGTTGTATGAATATGCCGATATGTATCGTAACTAAAATATTTTTAGGTAGGCTAAATTTACAATTAGTAAATTATATTCAATAATTGGGGCTTACTTAAGCGAGATGTATCGAGAATAAACCTGCTTTAACTAGTTTTAGGGTCTTAATTTTAATTAAAATAGTGAACCATGTTTTGTATTTATCTAATTTTTGACAGACTATAGATAGATGTACAAATCCCTAAGGACTACTGAACACTATGCCGATATGTGTCGAAACAAACTTGCCCAAGCTAGCCGCTGTCGTGACATTTGCAATCTTGAAAATTTATGTTTAAATGTGTTATAATTTTTTGAAATTTAAATAAATTTCAGATTAATTGCTAGATCTTTTTGCTTTAAGTAGTATATGCAACTTGAGACTGTACTTTTACAACTGATCTCAATAGAAGCGCTACTTTCATCAATTTGGATGTTAGTTTTGCCACTGTAAAAGTCTGAAAATTTTAATTGTTGTTTATTTTGCTGCCATTTTCCAAAGAAAAAAATAATAAAAGAAATAAATGCGTAATAACTTGTGTTAGCTAATGTTGTACCTAGCTTTGTGTGCCTTTAGTAATTTTTACAGAAAGCTAAGTGTTGTCAGATCTCAGTATAAATATTGCCCCAAACAATTACATTTGTTTTAGCCATGCTTTCATAAATTATTTTCATCGGTTTCTTTTATAAGTTTGGGTTCGGAAGTTTTTCATAAAAGTGTTTTTCTCATTGATACTATGCTAGCTACTTCCGAGTAGTGTAGCAGCAACTGTTTAGGCCAATCCAGAAAACTTGGATAAACTTTGTTTTCTGATTTGGCCATCAATTAGCTATTAATAAGTGAATTTTCTATTTTGTTAGTTTTTTTTTGTTTTGTCGTCCGCTTTTTTGCCCCATTTTCATACTTTATCAATGAACTTTTATCCGCTTATAACTTTGCCGATTTTTCGATGTTGAACCATTTTGTTCGCATTGTGAGTTTCAATGTTAGGCATTAATCAGAAACTGTTTATGCTTTGTTAAACTGATTTAATAATATCCAAATATATAGCTGCTTTTACTATAATTCATGATGACTTTTGTCTACTTCTTTGCCTTTTTTATAGATAATACTATTCTAGCTCGTTGCCGATATGTATCGGATATATTTTTTCTTGCCTAGCTTATGTTCTGCAACTGAATATAAAACATTGTTTGTAAATATCAAGTTTGCTTCACTAAACTGCTAGGCACAATAGTTTTAGGTTGATGCCGATATGTATTGACAGTAATTAAACTTAATAATTCTTAACCTACACTCTGCAGCCATGTACTCGCAGCTGAAGCTAGCCGAGAACGAGCCACCCGTTGCCAGTGTCTACCTCAACCGACCTCGGCTTCAGCAGGCCCTCCGCCCTATCTTGGCCTCTCGTTCATCGTCGTTTCCTGCATCAGCTTCGTCGTTCCAGGCGGAGCTGGTTCGGTGCCAAGCCGCGGACGGCATGTGGACAGCCGAGGCACTGGAAGCCTGCGGCTATCTCAACCGGGCGGCCCTCAGAGGTCTGCTGGTGGCCTGCGGCGTGGACAGATTTCATCCTCAGGTGCGCATCATCAGTCGTTCTTAATTTGCGACAAAAAAATTCTTCAGCTGTAGTGTAGAGTCGAACCCTTGTCGTCAGGCACTAAAGTGCAACCGCTTAGGCACAAAAATGTACTGCTAATTGTTTTTTTTCAAGCAAGTTTAAATTCAGTCGAACGAAAGTTAAGAAGTTTAAACAAATCGTTTGTTAATTGAATTATTTTTAAAGCTAAGTCCGATAGACTCTGAAATAGTTTTTTGCACGAATAAATTTGCTACATTTTCGTTTTTCTACTTATGTGCACTATGAGTAGAAATTCACGAATTTTATCATATTTTTTTCCCCATTCCGCAGGTACTGACAGATTTGCAGAATGGTTTCGCCACCCTGCTCGGCTTCTTTCGCCTGCTGATGTTGAGCGGTTTCGACAAGTCCGAGCTCGACATGCCGCGTTTTCGCGAACAGCTGAGCGAGACAACCTATGACTCGGCCGAACGAGCTTATCACTGGCTGCTGAAGTTCGGAGTGCGCTATCCGGAGATGCCCGTCCGACTCGGCCTGGCGCCCGGGCCCGATGAGTTTTTCGGCGTCCTTTTTGACCTGCTGGTGGAGCTGGACGGTGGGTCTAAAAAGTGATTGAATTGGAAAATGCTGATTTTACTACTGTAAGTAGGTGACTGCGGCTTTTTGCCATTGAACTTACCACTCGACTTCGAAGTTACTGTGCGATTTCTAAGTGAGTTTAAGTGACTTTTCCTAATTAATCCGTCCAATTTATGATTTGACTTACTTATTTTTCTGTCTGAACTCTTTAAGTCTGTGATAACACTTTGTTCAGTTAATAGTTGTTTTCACGATAAATATACTTTTGAATTTTTCCACGATTTTAAAACTATTTTTTCTTATCGCTACTTACAATGAAAAACTGTTTTTTAATTGTTTTGTTGCATGCACATTGCTTAACCATTCTACTATCAGTAGTCTGCTTCTACAAAAGACAGCAGAGAGAAAAACTGAACTCGTGTAGTGTTTGCTTGTAGAGAGAACAAAATTTGTGCAGTTTTTCTGCTTTCGTATCCAAGGGCGATTCGCTTTGGAAGATTTAAACAAAAAATCTAATTAGTTGCACATGAATAGACGCGGCAGGTGAATTTAGTCTCCAGAAGAATAGATAAGATAATGTTGGACTTGGAATCGTCAAAAAACTGACAGTAGAAAAGCAAATTCAAAGCTAATTTTTGTGCGACTCTGTCTGGAGGCGTCGGTCTGTGCTCAGAAAGTTGAGCTGGCATGCGAATAATCTCCAATGGACCCAGTTTTTGTAAGTTAATTGTTTGCTATTCATATGCCAAACATCCATCTAATCTCACAATAGATTAGGGACTCACTCTAATCTCACCATAGATTAGGGACTCACTCTAATCTCATCATAGATTAGGGACTCACTCTAATCTCACCATAGATCAGGGACTCACTCTAATCTCATCATAGATTAGGGACTCACTCTAATCTCACCATAGATTAGGGACTCACTCTAATCTCACCATAGATCAGGGACTCACTCTAATCTCATCATAGATCAGGGACTCACTCTAATCTCATCATAGATCAGGACTCAATCTAATCTCATCATAGATCAGGGACTCACTCTAATCTCATCCTGCACCATGCAGCGAGTGTCTCTCGCGCTGCTGCTGCTGCTGCTGAGGACAGGCGAAGCAGCAGAAACCGACCCATGGGCGTGCGACTGCATGCTGGAGACCGAGCTGCAGTTCGTCAATCTTCGCTCCCGAGTTCGGGAGCACTCGGTGCCAGACAGGTTCGCCATCGATATTAGCAGCCTGCCGTGCGATCCCAGCTGCGTGGTTTTCGACAAGCTGCCCGACACTCCGGACAGGGTGCACCAGGGAAACTGGTCCATCGACCGCGACGGGGTCATTCGGTTTGATCACAGGCTGGTAAGGGAATTCTTTTGTGTAATAGATTTGCGTGATGGGGATATAAGTGTTGGTTAATTAGACAT
Organism: Macrostomum cliftonense; assembly: GCA_950096795.1. Taxonomy (NCBI): domain Eukaryota; kingdom Metazoa; phylum Platyhelminthes; family Macrostomidae; genus Macrostomum; species Macrostomum cliftonense. The sequence goes on along the minus strand of CATNEM010000044.1, from coordinate 183,756 downwards.
GCGAGCGTAAGGACACTTCTGGTCATCTACTAAAGCTGGAATCATACTTCCAGTCATCTTCTTTGGTAACTTCCTAAGCATAAAGCCGTTAAGTAACTTTTCTCGCCTTCTTTGCCACCATGCAATTTCCGGTTAGTTACCTGAACTTCCAATCATTCAATCGTTCCGGACATCTCTTGAAGCCATCAAGCCCATCATGATACTTAATATTATCTGATTAAGGGACTAAGCTACTTCCGGTCATCTCTTTAAGCTACAATGCTACTTCCGGTCATCTATTTAGGCTACCATACTACTTCCGGTCATCTATTTAGGCTACCATGCTACTTCCGGTCATCTATTTAAGCTACAATGCTACTTTCGGTCATCTATTTAGGCTACCATGCTACTTCCGGTCATCTATTTAAGCTACAATGCTACTTCCGGTCATATATTTAGGCTACCATACTACTTCCAGTCATCTATTTAGGCTACCATGCTACTTCCGGTCATCTATTTAAGCTACAAATGCTACTTCTGGTCATCTATTTAGGCTACCATACTACTTCCGGTCATCTATTTAAGCCACCATGCTACTTCCGGTCATCTATTTAGGCTACCATGCTACTTCCGGTCATCTATTTAGGCTACCATGCTACTTCCGGTCATCTATTTAAGCTACAATGCTACTTTCGGTCATCTTTTTAGGCTACCATGCTACTTCCGGTCATCTATTTAAGCTACAATGCTACTTTCGGTCATCTATTTAAGCTACCATGCTACTTCCGGTCATCTATTTAGGCTACCATGCTACTTCCGGTCATCTATTTAGGCTATCATGCTACTTCCGGTCATCTATTTAGGCTATCATGCTACTTCCCGTCATCTCTTTCAGCTACCATGCTACTTTCGGTCATCTATTTAGGCTACCATGCTACTTCCGGTCATCAATTTAAGCTACCATGCTACTTCCGGTCATCTTTCTAAGCTACTATGTTACTTCCCGTCATCTCTTTAAGCTACCATGCTACTTCCAGTCATCTGCCTTAACCAGCATTCCCCCGTGCCGCTATTTTATTTCTGCTCCTTCTCCTAGTTCTCATATTCTTTATAAATGTTACTTTAACTCGATAACAGTTATCCCAAACTCTCCGTTGTCGTCAAGCACAAAACCGGCGTGGCCAGACTCAACATCACCGTCGAGGAGCAGTCGAGCAGTTCCAACTACACGGCGCACTCCGCCTACTTCATCATCATCGATGAGGATCCGGATTATCCTCTGGTGTTCGCCTCTCAGGCCGGGGTAGCCCTCGAGCTGACCGAGTTCGATTCCATCCGGGACCAGCACCGCAACCTGAGCCTGCGCGTCGAGCAGAACACGGGCAACAACACCGCCTACGCCGACCTGCTCTTCACTGCCGGCGTCTTCGACTTCGACGCCAACGAGGCCATCCGGGTTGAACTGCCCGACGATGCTCGGCCGCGGCTTGGCCAGCTAGTCGGCAGCCTCAACGACAGCGTCTCGACGGCCATACCGGAGGTACCCAACGACTGCGAGCTGACCGCACCGGAGCGGCTAGCCGAGCGGAATCTGACGGAATGGGACGTCGAGGTCACCCGGTGGCATGCGTGCAACCTCAGCCTGCCCTACCCCGCCCCGGAGCTGTCCTGGCTCAGCCACCTCGCCCGCTACCGGCCAGGCCTGCGGCAGCGCGGGGTGGACCGGTTCGTGCTGGCCTACACTGACAAGTACGGGCTGGAGTCTCGGCTGCACATCCGGGTGCACATCCTGCAGAATCCCTGCGTCAATGGCGGCGTCTGCAGGGGTAAAGTTGTCATCCTCCTAAGGGGATCAATTTTTTTCCGACGGTTTGATGATTATCACTTTTAATCCAGGCAAACCAATGTCTAACAGGTTCTACTCTGTTTAACAGATTGTCCTCTGGCTAGCAGGTTGTCCTCTGTCTAACAGATATTTCTGTGTCTAACAGGTTTTCCTCTGTCTAACAGATATTTCTCTGTCTAACAGGTTCTCCTCTGTCTAACAGATATTTCTCTGTCTAACAGGTTCTCCTCTGTCTAACAGGTTATCCTCTGTCTAACAGGTTATCCTCTGTCTAACAGATTATCCTCTGTCTAACAGGTTATCCTCTGAGTAACAGTTTCTCCTCTGTCTAACAGGTTCTCCTCTGTCTAACAGGTTCTCCTCTGTCTAACAGGTTATCCTCTGTCTAACAGGTTATCCTCTGTCTAACAGGTTATCCTCTGTCTAACAGATTATCCTCTGTCTAACAGGTTATCCTCTGAGTAACAGTTTCTCCTCTGTCTAACAGGTTCTCCTCTGTCTAACAGGTTATCCTCTGTCTAACAGGTTATCCTCTGTCTAATAGGTTATCCTCTGTCTAACAGGTTATCCTCTGTCTAACAGATTATCCTCTGTCTAACAGGTTATCCTCTGTCTAATAGATTATCCTCTGTCTAACAGGTTCTCCTCTGAGTAACAGTTTCTCCTCTGTCTAACAGGTTATCCTCTGTCTAACAGGTTCTCCTCTGTCTAACAGATTATCCTCTGTCTAACAGGTTGTCCTCTGTCTAACAGGGTATCCTCTGTCTAACAGGTATTTCTCTGTCTAACAGATATTTCTCTATCTAACAGGTTCTCCTCTGTCTAACATGTTCTCCTCTGTCTAACAGGTTATCCTCTGTCTAATAGCGTATCCTCTGTCTAACAGATATTTCTCTGCCTAACAGGTTCTCCTCTGTCTAACAGGTTATCCTCTGTCTAACAGGTTGCCCTCTGTCTGACAGGTTCTCCCCTGTCTAACAGGTTCTCCTCTGTCTAACAGGTTCTCCTCCTTTTTTAATCCTTTTCTAACTTTTTATTCCTCATACAATGGAACCATTCGGCCCATCCTCCAGGCCCCGCTTGGGATCCGCAATGCGTCAGCGAAGTCCGATCCGAAGGATTCTTTGATCGAGGCTACCTGTGCAGCTGCCCGACGGGCTGGGTGGGCGACCGGTGCGAGATCGACTTCGACGACTGCTCCTCCTCGCCCTGTCCCTCGCCGTTCGTCTGCGTGGACAAATTTCGCGGATATGAGTGAGAATTTGCGGCGGGGGGGTTTTCTATTGTGAATTCTCGCCTGTTCTTTTTATCGAGCGTTCCTTTCACTGACCCGATCAAGCCGCAGGTCAAATCGCCAAATCACTTGCGTATCACCTGTCATAGAAACTGTCACATCACCTACCACACCACCTCTCCCATTAACTGCCTTTCACAAACACTATGAAATAACCTGTCACATCCCCTGTCACATCACCTGTCACATCACCCGTCACATCAACTGCCACATCACCTGTCCCATCATCCGTCATAACACCTGTCACATAAACTGTCACATCACCCGTCACAGCACCTGTCACATCACCCGTCACAGCACCTGTCACATCACCCGTCATAACACCTGTCACATCACCCGTCACAGCACCTGTCACATCACCGTCATAGCACCTGTCACATCACCCGTCATAACACCTGTTACATAACCTGTCACATCACCTGTCACATCACCTGTCACATCACCTGTCACATCACCTGTCACATCACCTGTCACATCACCTGTCACATCACCTGTCACATCACCCGTCACAGCACCTGTCACATCACCCGTCATAACACCTGTCACATCACCCGTCACAGCACCTGTCACATCACCCGTCATAGCACCTGTCACATCACCCGTCATAACACCTGTTACATAACCTGTCACATCACCTGTCACATCACCTGTCACATCACCCGTCACATCAATTGTCCCATCCCCTGTCGAATCCCCTGTATTACCAATCAAATTTCCCAAAAAGTAGTCCCCAGGTAGTCCAGTCTAATTTACTTTCTTTCGCGTTTCTTGTCACTTTTTGTCAACTATTTTGTCACCCTGCTCGTCATCACGCCACTATTCACAATACCCATTATGCTTTTTGACTTCTCCAACAGTAGTTTACAGACTTTCTGTAATAGCGCATGTTATAACCTTGTCGGATTTTAAAAAAGTGAAATTTTTTGTGAAATTTTTTTAATTGAACTATGTATTAAATTCTATTAAACCACTTAAAGTAGCACAATACGGTTTTGACAGGCGCAAATTATGCTAAGCAAATTATTGGCTCTAATTGCAGCTGCGTCTGCCCGGAGAATTTGGCCAACTGCCAGCCTCTGCTGCCGGCCTGGCAGCTCGCCGCCATCCTGCTCGGCCTGGCCGCCTGCTTCTCCTGCGTCGCCGGCGTCCTCGTTCTGGCCAGTCAGCGGGCGCCTGTTGTGCTGCCTCTGGGCAAGAGCAGGTGGGTCTGAGTAGCCTAGCTGGGCAACTGTCACTCTAGCTGTCACTCTACCTGTCAATTGACCTGTCACTCTACCTATTACTCTACCTATCACTCTACCTGTCACTCTAGCAGTCACTCTACCTGTCTTTTTAGCAGTCACTCTAGCTGTCACTCTAGCTTTCACTCTAGCTGTCACTCTACCTGTCAATTGACCTGTCACTCTACCTATTACTCGACCTATCACTCTACCTGTCACTCTAGCAGTCACTCTACCTGTCTTTTTAGCAGTCACTCTAGCTGTCACTCTAGCAGTCACTCTAGCAGTCACTCTAGCAGTCACTTTAGCTGTCACTCTAGCAGTCACTCTAGCAGTCACTCTAGCTGTCACTCTAGCTGTCACTCTACTGATCACTCTAGTAGAGTGATTCATCACTCTAGCTGTTACTGAAAATATAATCTTTGGCTGTGATTTAACCAATCAAAAATGCTTGCTTTCAGCTAGCAATTTTTTAGTTTATCTTGCAACTTATCAGTCACTCACTGCTATGGTCGCACAATCTTTTCTTTCTTGCTAGCATGCGGCATTGAGAGACAGGCCAGCACAAATTATCTCAGTGGTGCTCAGAGCAACAATGAGAGCTCTTTATAACGCATTTATCAAATATTTCGCTTACCTATCTATCCATCAGTTGAAATTTAGTTTTTAATGCAACCCTACGATCACGGACATCAATCATTTCACACCGCCTCGCACTTTGGTTGAATCTGCAATATACAAATGCATGCATTCACCAAATTAATTTACTCAAACACGCTTCGTTAGCTTTTCTCACCAACAAAATGAATAGTCATCAATCATTGATCTACTTTTTACGTGTAAGTTCAAGCAAGGTTAATTCCTAGTTAGGTACTTGTAAATTTTGTCTGCTCAGCCGTAAAAATACTTTGATGTACGACGGTTTTTTAAGGGCGGAAAGAACGGCCGCATGTAAAGGTGTATAAAGAAATACAATCCGTCTTTCCAAGTACATTTTACAAAGAAACTAAGGTGAAAAATGATCCATTATTTACTTGCTAGGGTGCTCATCGAATCACTGCTTGCGGAGTAATAACTGGAATTCTCTCGTAGTGCTTTTTACTTTAAAACTCACGTTAATTATAATCTGTTTAATCGTGCCGGGCATATTCCACTTTACGATATTATAACCACTATCTTCAACCAGGTCACGTTCGTCCCACATAGTCGGCTTCGGGGCCTCCAAAGCACGAAGATTATTTGGTGGTATTATTTAACTGATTAAGAACACTAACCCCCTAAACACCTCATTTTCGTACCTCCTTTATCTCAGTCCCAGCCAATCGCAGGCCACACGCATCACACTCCACTTCTCCAGTAAGCTCAATGTCGTCTCTTATTTATCGATCTTCTTCTGACCCTCAGCCAATGGCGCCCGATAACACGCCACACTCCCCCAACCTCGTCCCCTTATCATCAATTTTTTTCTTACCCTTGCCTTACCTATGAACATGAAAACGCACAACTCCCCCAATCATCTCAATCCCGTCCCTCTTATCATCAATTTTTCTCTTACCCTAACCTATGAACGTGAAAACACGCCCCTCCCCCAACCACCTCAATCTCGTCCGCCTTATTATCAATTTTTTTCTTACCCTAACCTATGAACGTGAAAACACGCCCCTCCCCCAACCACCTCAATCTCGTCCGCCTTATTATCAATTTTTTTCTTACCCTAACCTATGAACGTGAAAACACGCCCCTCCCCCAACGACCTCAATCTCGTCCGCCTTATTATCAATTTTTTTTTACCCTAACCTATGAACGTGAAAACACGCCCCTCCCCCAACCACCTCAATCTCGTCCGCCTTATTATCAATTTTTTTCTTACCCTAACCTATGAACGTGAAAACACGCCCCTCCCCCAACCACCTCAATCTCGTCCGCCTTATTATCAATTTTTTTCTTACCCTAACCTATGAACGTGAAAACACGCCCCTCCCCCAACCACCTCAATCTCGTCCGCCTTATTATCAATTTTTTTCTTACCCTAACCTATGAACGTGAAAACACGCCCCTCCCCCAACCACCTCAATCTGGTCCGCCTTATTATCAATTTTTTTCTTACCCTAACCTATGAACGTGAAAACACGCCCCTCCCCCAACCACCTCAATCTCGTCTGCCTTATTATCAATTTTTTTCTTACCCTAACCTATGAACGTGAAAACACGCCCCTCCCCCAACCACCTCAATCTCGTCTGCCTTATTATCAATTTTTTTCTTACCCTAACCTATGAACGTGAAAACACGCCCCTCCCCCAACCACCTCAATCTCGTCCGCCTTATTATCAATTTTTTTCTTACCCTAACCTATGAACGTGAAAACACGCCCCTCCCCCAACCACCTCAATCTCGTCCGCCTTATTATCAATTTTTTTCTTACCCTAACCTATGAACGTGAAAACACGCCCCTCCCCCAACCACCTCAATCTCGTCCGCCTTATTATCAATTTTTTTCTTACCCTAACCTATGAACGTGAAAACACGCCACTCCCCCAACCACCTCAATCTCGTCCCTACTGTTATCGATTTTACTCCTACCCCAGCCCATCGTGCGCGCAATAACACCCCACTGGTCAACCACATCAACCTCGCCCCCTAAAAAATTTTGACCTTCCTCTGACCCCAGCCCTTGATAATTTCATCCTGATAATATCATTTCGTTGCACTGACCAACCCCACAGTCCGACTACGCCAAAGCCAGCGGCAGCACCCGAACCAGAAGCCACCGAAGACACCGTCAACGACGAAGCCAGCCAAGCTGATGCAGAATCGTCCAGGCCGCCATCCAGGACGGAAGAATCTCCGCCGGTCGTGACCTTCCAGCAGGATTCGCCGACCCCCGCGCCGCCGACTCCGGAGCCGGAGCCGACAAGGACACCGGCGCTGCTGCGACCGCCCAACCCGGAGCCCCAGCTGGAAAGCGTTGACGAGAATCGGCGCCGCAGCTTCCGTCGCGGCAGCATCTTCGTGACGCGTCGCCCGCAGGAGGGCTGGCGAACTGGCAGCCGCAGGCAGTCGGCTGCGGTGTCATTCATCGAAGAGGAGCCGCAGCAGCAGCCGGACGGTGGTCGCGTTGGAGGCCGTGCCGGCGGCATCGAGCTGGACGGCGCCGAATCGCCGTCCGACGCCTGGCGGCTGCGTCGATTGCGGGAGGACCTGCTGAATCAGCAGGTGCTGCAGGAGTTCTGAGCTTCCCGGTTCCTGCGGTGCATGCCGTTCGCCCCCGTTTGCCTGACTGTTGCTGAATTCTGTGGTGTTTTGTGCACTTTTGGCTGTCTTCTCCTCTTTCCACCCTCTCCTCCTCCTATTTCCGCCCTCTCCTCTCCTTTCCGCCCTTTCTTCCCCTACCGCCCTCTCCTCCTCCTTTTCCGCCCTCTCCTCCCCTTTCCGCGCTCTCCTCCTCCCCTTTCCGCTCTCCCCTCTCCTTTCCGCCCTCTCCTCCCCTTTCCGCCCTCTCCTCCTCCTTTTCCGCCCTCTCCTCCCCTTTCCGCGCTCTCCTCCTCCCCCTTTCCGCTCTCCCCTCTCCTTTCCGCCCTCTCCTCCCCTTTCCGCCCTCTCCTCCTCCTTTTCCGCCCTCTCCTCCCCTTTCCGCGCTCTCCTCCTCCCCTTTCCGCTCTCCCCTCTCCTTTCCGCCCTCTCCTCCCCTTTCCGCCCTCTCCTCCTCCTTTTCCGCCCTCTCCTCCCCTTTCCGCGCTCTCCTCCTCCCCTTTCCGCGCTCTCCTCCTCCCCTTTCCGCCCTCTCCTCCTCCCCTTTCCACCCTCTCCTCCTCCCCTTTCCGCGCTCTCCTCCTCCCCTTTCCGCCCTCTTCCTCTATCCTCTCCTTTCTCTTTCGCTCTTTTTCGCTTCTTTTCTGCTTCATTCTTATCCTATTTTTCTCCCTCCTGTATTTCTCTTGTCATTCCAAAATAAAAACTGACATTTTCTGTGATTGATGCTTAACCTAAAATTAAAATTTAAGTGCACTTTTGCCGAATCAAAAAGTATCTAGCAGAGGAATTTGTGTAAACTGAGCTATTTTTTATAAAAAAGCGAAAATTATTACTATAAAATAAATAGCATGCGAGTATTTGAAGCTCGTTTTCGGCAAATTCGAATCTGATACATTTCGGGGCCCCAAACTGTGCTTACTCAAATCGCTTTGACACCGGATATTGTTGGGAGGTTCCTCCTACTCGTTTAATGCTTTCAGTCTTTCAGGAGAAGCGGCTGACTCAACCCAATGGCTATTAATGCCTGCACTGCCATAATTGGAAGCCATAGGACTGGCCAAAGCACTGAGTCCCTTTGTCTTTCAGGAGTAAGCAGTCAGAGAGCGTGAGGTTGATGCAGATACAGATGAGGTTGGTCAGAATCGCCCACGCCTTCTGCTGAACTTGCATCGAATTTTTCTGGCACGAAAAAAACACTAAATTTATGTCCTAATTTCATTATTTGCAGAATTTTTAGCATAATCCTCAAACTCCAGATGTGAGGAACTCAAAAAACAGAGAACTTCTCGCGTATAGTGGCTAGGCCGTCTGTCTTATTACCGGAAGGTCGTGGGTTCGAGTCCCGGCTCTAGGGGAAAATTTAGAGTGGGCTCTGCGGCCCAATGCAAAAAATTCAGTAACAGAAAAACTTTTATAGAAAATCTAAAATTAAAAAAAATCAACAAAGCCTAAAACTAAAAAAAGCTCCTAAACTTCCTTCAAGCCAGCCTCTCAGTTTCACAGTTCCGACCCCTCCTCCTGCATGAAGTCCAGTTGCTCATTACTAGCTTTGGCTACACGTGGCATTTTTTTGTTTTCCCTTCATCAGTGCTGGGGGGGGGAGCCACTTGCCTTGGAACTCCGCCAACTACCACAGAGCCAGAGCGACTGACTGCATTCCATTTTTTCCCTGGCCAAGAAATACTCCGCGTCCATCGTCAACTTTGTTGATGGTTTTTTTTCTCGGGGGGGGGGGGGGCGAAGCCGCGGGCAGGGGAAGGCAAGGCGGCTGGTGAGCAGCAAGAAACAGTAAGAATAATAAGACATCCCGCCTGCCCACTCAGTCACGTATAGGAGATGCCACCGCGCGTCTAAACGTGGAAACAGTCTGCTCACATTTTCTCTCTGCCCTTAGATGGGTACTCCTCATTCACTCTCGGCCGCTCTCTTTGTTGTTTGCCGACAGAGAGAGGTGACTGACTGGTCTTGCTTGCTACTCTGGCCTTGAGCGCCCGGGGGTGAATTCGCAAAGTTCTGCGGCTTGAGGCACAGAATGAAAGAATGGGGAAAACAGGGACAGACGGACAAGCTGAAACTGCTACCAACCCCTTTGTCTATTTGTCTGCCCAGCAATTTGGCGCTGGAAATAGATTGATTAACAGAACCCAGCAGCTGTGGCTTCGTTTCCGCCGTTTGCTTCTTCCTTCCGGCGGTTTGAACTTCAATCCTCGTTTGTCACCTGTCAAATTTGCTTTTTTATCTAGTTAACTTTGGTATTTCTCGATCTCATCACTTTGTAAATGTCTCCAATCTCTCACCGGATGTGTAGTCCTTGGTTCGAATCTTTCGAACCTCTTGATCGGAATACTTCAACTTCATCAAATCAACCTTCGCTTCGTGTCACCTGTCCATCAGCAGTTGGCGAAATTGCCTGCCTGCCTGCCTTGCCAAGCCAATCCCAGCGCACCCTGGCACTCTCTTGTCCAGCGCTTCTCATTGGCCACCAGCGCGCTTGCTGGCTGCTGCAAATCCAGTCAACAAAACTGCTCAACTTGCTTTGCTGAACTGCCTGCCTACTTACATTTGAAAATTTCTTTGAGTCCTTGGCAACCATAACTTGCGCTGTTATTTTTAAAAAAAACCCATTGAGAAGCGAATTCGGTGTCCTTGATTCTCTAGCATTGACAAAGGCGGACATGACATCCGCGTGTAGCTTAAGCATCTGTTTGGTGACTGCGGCTCTGCTGATTGCAACTGGTGAGTTTTTTGTTTGCTGTGTTTGTTAAAATCTTAAAAAATAATTGTTTCTGCAGATAAATTTAAAGTGTTCAAATTAAGTTTTTACTAATCCAATGTTAAAATCAGAGGTCTTTTGAGCTGTCAAGTTTTTTTGGCATTTTTTAGAATTTGTGCAGCAGCTTTGTGCAGCAGTTACATCATGTTTCTTTCACGGTTCCAAAACTAAAACTGCACTCTCAACAAGAGACTTGGTTAATTTCCCTGTACATTTCTATTCCCTGCGGCTGCAGAGCTCAAGCATAGCTGAAAGAGAAAAAAATGCTTGCTTGCAAAAGAAAATGAAGAAGAAATGAGAAACAAAAGAAAAAGCGGTAGGTTAAGTCCTTGGCGCCCCTTCTCGGACCGACTCTGTGTGTGCGCTGGCGCATTTCTGGGCCTCCTTCTGAGCGCTGAAATATTTATTAACCAAAACTTGAAACACGGGCTAGGGCCACGAAACAGTTGCGACCCGGAACTCTTCTTGCCTCTTTTACGTTGCGGCGGAGAATAATAGAGAGACAGGTAGGCACTGAGGGGAGTCACCGTGCCGTCTGGCCTACTTGACTTTTTCACGGCGGCAACAGGCCCGACAGAACTGCCCTGCCTGGCGCTCCACCCATCCCGCTTGGCAACTAGCCTATCAATTGTTGAGGAAGTGAACGAGGAATAGAATAACACACACAAGTGTGCCTAGCCCAGGCGGGGAGAAACCTGCGACTAAAGCTGCTCAGTTGATTCTTTTTGGCCAAGCGTTGGAGAAAAAATTTGCTTGCTTTGATAATTGCTTTAAGTTTGAGACTGAGAAAAAACTATCAGATTTAGGCTGTACGCTTGTTTTGGAAAAGGAGAAACAAGAAACAGAGGGGAGAATGAGAAGGAAAAAGCAGGAGGAAAGAAGGAGAGCAGAGGGGAAGGGAAAGGAGAGGAGGGAAGGAGAGGAGGGAAGAAGAGGTGAGGAGAGGAAAGAAGGAGAAGGGAGAAAAGGAGGGGAGAAGGAGAGGGGAGAAGGAGAGGGGAGAAGGAGAGGGGAGAAGGAGAGCAGAGTAGAGGGGAGAAAGGGAGGGGAGAAGGAGAGGGGAGAAGGAGAGGGGAGAAGGAGAGCAGAGTAGAGGGGAGAAAGGGAGGGGAGAAGGAGAGGGGAGAAGGGGAGGGGAGAAGGGGAGGGGAGAAGGAGAGGGGAGAAGGAGAGGGGAGAAGGGGAGGGGAGAAGGGGAGGGGAGAAGGAGAGGGGAGAAGGAGAGGGGAGAAGGAGAGGGGAGAAGGAGAGGGGAGAAGGAGAGGGGAGAAGGGGAGGGGAGAAGGAGAGCAGAGTAGAGGGGAGAAGGGGAGGGGAGAAGGAGAGGGGAGAAGGAGAGGGGAGAAGGGGAGGGGAGAAGGAGAGGGGAGAAGGAGAGGGGAGAAGGAGAGGGGAGAAGGAGAGGGGAGAAGGGGAGGGGAGAAGGAGAGGGGAGAAGGAGAGGGGAGAAGGAGAGGGGGAGAAGGAGAGGGGAGAAGGGGAGGGGAGAAGGAGAGGGGAGAAGGGGAGGGGAGAAGGAGAGGGGAGAAGGAGAGGGGAGAAGGGGAGGGGAGAAGGAGAGGGGAGAAGGGGAGGGGAGAAGGAGAGGGGAGAAGGAGAGGGGAGAAGGAGAGGGGAGAAGGAGAGCAGAAGAGGATATAGGAAGTGAGAGATTCTAAAAGCAAGTCAAGAGGACAGATCCCAGCGCTGTCCCGGAGGCCAGAGCAGCGCCTGCAAGTCCTCCAACGCGCCGCTATGGGGCTTCCAGAATTGGTGAAGCCACTCATTGCGACAAAAAAATTTCTGCCTGAGAAAAGAAGAGTTTCATTCAAACTGTTAATAGCAGGGAAGACTAAAAAGCGGCTTACCGAAGATTTTTTAACAAACATCGGATTGTTTTTTCCTGCACTTAATTTTTTGCAGTGAGGATCTCGGTGGTAGCTGAGGGCAAAACTGAGAACTCCATCAAGTCAGGTCAAATCGTTTTTCTCCGCTGCTCTGGGAGACTAAATTAGGCCTGTGGCCTCCTGCCAGCCCCCTCAACCAACGCCCCGAGCTCTGGCAGCGAATTAGTGAATTGGGAAAGGGGGATTATTCTGTGGACTTTTATCCCACATTGCATCCTGTGTTGCTGAGGGCCCAGAACTCGCTTGAGGGGATATTTCACGCCCCCTGATGAAGCTGTTGCTGCTGGCAATTGAATCCCTGCTGTCTTTTATTCAGGCGGGCTGCCGGGGTCGCTGCTGATGACCGCGAAATCGAGCTCCAACCCCGCCTCCCCGCGCAGGAGAATCTCGTAGCCGGGGCAAGTCAGTCAGGGCAGCCGGGGGCCCAGAGGCATCCAGTTGAGAGGCTTAAAAAATCGGGACAGACAAAAATTGGGATCTCGTAGCCGGAGGGATGTCTGAGAGAATAAAAAGGCCAATTGAAATTGATCGGATTTTCTGGTGCGCCACCCGTATGGACTAGAATAATACCTCCGAATTCAATTGATTTTTTGTTTTAAAACTGGAATTAGCTGTAAAAAAATTGCATGCAATAGTTAAAGAAAAGGATTAAAATAATATTGAACAAAGAGAGAGACAAACAGACACGCCTAAAAAAGTAAAAAACACAGGTGAAAGACTGGACAGATAGGCAGACAGACAGACAGACAGACAGTCAGACAGACAGACAGACAGACAGACAGACAGACAGGCAGACAGACAGACAGACAGACAGACAGACAGACAGACAGTCAGACAGACAGACAGACAGACAGACAGACAGATAGACAGACACACAGACAGACAGACACAGACAGACAGACAGACAGACAGACAGACAGACAGACAGACAGACAGACAGACAGACAGACAGACAGACAGACAGGCAGACAGACAGACAGACAGACAGACAGACAGACAGACAGACAGACAGACAGACAGACACACAGACAGACAGACAGACACACAGACAGACAGACAATATGACAGACAGACAGACAGACAGAGCATGAAAGGCCTTCTTGCACTCAGACAGGCAGATCAAAAAACAATAAAAAAAGTATCAAAAGCCCGGCGGGTAACAGGACGGCAGATCAAAGGTTTTATAAGGTGCGAACTCAGCCAATTCTCAAGGATTTTGCAACACGCGCTGCCGGCCGTAAACCAGGCCAAGGATGCTGCTGATTTCAGCTTAATTCTCCGTCCCCGTAGCCGTAGAGGATGAATAGCCCGCTGAGGAGCCTCTGGCACGCAACGCCTCGGCGCGCACAACACGCTGCGCCCATTAATCCCCTCAATCTGAAGCTTGAGCTCCTGCCGGCTTGCCCTCCCGGGCAGCGGTCACGGACCGCAACAGAAGGGGCCGCTCGCTGGCGGCTTTGTTTTTACTCGGCGGCATCGCGCCATATGCCGCGCCTCATCAGCAAGCGAGGCTGCGGCTCCACTTGGCCGGGGGAGCGGCTGAGGAAGGGGAAAAAGTCACGCAGAGCCCCCCGGGGGGGGGGGCTGTCGGAGTCCCTCATTTGCATTTTCTGGTGAGGGAGAACGGCGGCAAGCGAAGGGGAAGCGGCAGCGTGAGAAAGTGGGGAATATTCTGAGGAAAATATCTTTCATCACCAGCAGCTATTTAATAACGTTATGCAATGCATTTCTGACGAGAGTTTAACCAGCATTCAAGCCACTAACAGGCGCTGAAACTTTTTGAAAACTCCCATCTACAACAACGAGGCCCAAAATTATCCCCTTTGGGATAGCGCGCTCGTTCTCAAATAGATTTTCAAATATCCGACGAATTTTGAATTTTTAATGCGGTGAGTTTGTTGCCTCCCAGGAGAGCGGCGTGCAGCAGCAGTTGTGTCCCGTTCGTTGAGCATTGATAAATGTCAGCAACATTTTCTGCCTTTTCTACAGGTCACGTTCAGTTTAAGAAAACAAAAAAAATATTTTTGACTCGATGAAAGTCAGCGAAGGGAGGGGCGGGGCCAGTAGGCGGTCGAGTTTGTTGAGTTCCTCCGCAATCTGATGACGCAATCTTTTGACCGCGGGATTTTCTGTCATCAGCTGCGTCCTCGAGTCACGCAATGTTCGAAGCATCTCGAAGCAGCAGCAGCAGCAGCAGCAGCAGCAGCAGAAGGCAGCCAAGTCAAGCGTGCGGCCACCACCGCCTTCTCCATGCCTAATTAGCACTCCGGATGAACGCCTCCCCGAACCGAGCGCCGCTCAGCATTATCCAACGCCAACTTTCTCCCGACTCTCCTGCAGAAATTCAAAGGCCCAAATATTATTATTGAATTGCTGAGTCACCAGGGCGACTAGAAAATCTTGCTGATTAAGTCAACAGTTCGCCTTTTTGTGAATGCCTGGATAAAATTGATTTGGATCAAAAACTCAGCCCGGGAAGCTGCACTTGCTGGCATTGTTGTTGCTAAGGCCTCGTCGAGGCCATCTTGATATCATTGGCCTCATTGAACTGTCTTGGTTGAGAGGCAGAATTTGAATATCAATCCGGCAGCTGAAGCTCAACTCTCTCTACTACAGGAGTTTTCTCGACCAGAGAGACGCCGTCTGCACTATTCCCAGATCCCCTTATTGACAAGCAGCAGAGAGAAAAAAACTTAATTGCCCAGCCCGCGGCCAGCCGCACTGCGCGGCCCTGATTAGAGCGGCCAAGGCCCCGTCTGGCTGCCCGATAATCACGGCCACTGGAGCGGAAGCTGCTTCTGTCTTCTTTTACGGAGATTTTTTCGAGTAGTGAATGAGAAAGAGAGAACAGAGTGAGGGGGAGAAGACAGGGAGACTCGGGTGGGGCGGCTCGGTCCACTTGTTTGATGGCCGGGCTCCACCCTTGGCCTCCGCTGGCCCAGCCTCCCGTCCTCCCCTTCATCTGCTCTCTTAATTTCCCCGCCGCATCCGAGAGCCTGGAAAACATTGGAGCTTCTCGGTTGAAGAATTTTTCTGCAACTCAGCGCATCTGACATCAAACTGTCTGGCCCCGGCCGCTTCCTCCTTCTAGGAGAGAAACAGAAAGCGGGAGATGGGGGGTAGAGTTCTTTTGCTTCCCTGTCTCCCCTGCTCTCTCCGTGTTTTCCACATGCGGACACCGGGGGACTCCGGGACCAGCCCTAATGGACGGCCCGGCGAGCCCCTGGGCCGATCGGCTTTCATGCCGGCCGAATTTCTGCTGCTAGGAGCAGCAATGCAGCCAGTCATCATCGAACTGCTCTTAGCGCTGAGCTTTAACAAATGCTGAGGTTAACACTGCCTGCTGTTCTGGCTTCCTCCTCGAAACTTGGTTGGGGGGGACATTGTAAAATTCTCTGATTTATGGCCCGCTGCTTTAGCTGACTAAAATTGCTGACTGAGCAGGCGCCCCCAACTCCGACTGGAGGGTATTACGCAATGCAGCAGAAAGAATGACTTTGCTAATGCTTAATCCTCACCGGGTGCCACTGAATTTTATTCCTTTTAATCCTTTTAATCCTTTTGCAGCGCCAAACAGCTTCTGCAGCAGCTCGAACGGAGCGGACGGCGAGGCTGACTCAAACTCCGCTGATGCCATCGAGACAGGTGATGTTGGAGACTTCGCAATCCTGCGCTGCCGAGTGGGACCGGAAACCAGATTTGATGTGAGTTTTCCCGGGAGTTGATAGATAGATAGATAGATAGATAGATAGATAGATAGATAGATAGATAGATAGATAGATAGATAGATAGATAGATAGATAGATAGATAGATAGATAGATAGATAGATAGATAGATAGATAGATAGATAGATAGATAGATAGATAGATAGATAGATAGATAGATAGATAGATAGATAGATAGATAGATAGATAGATAGATAGATAGATAGATAGATAGATAGATAGATAGATAGATAGATAGATAGATAGATAGATAGATAGATAGATAGATAGATAGATAGATAGATAGATAGATAGATAGATAGATAGATAGATAGATAGATAGATAGATAGATAGATAGATAGATAGATAGATAGATAGATAGATAGATAGATAGATAGATAGATAGATAGATAGATAGATAGATAGATAGATAGATAGATAGATAGATAGATAGATAGATAGATAGATAGATAGATAGATAGATAGATAGATAGATAGATAGATAGATAGATAGATAGATAGATAGATAGATAGATAGATAGATAGATAGATAGATAGATAGATAGATAGATAGATAGATAGATAGATAGATAGATAGATAGATAGATAGATAGATAGATAGATAGACAGATAGAGAGACAAATAGATGTATAGATAGATAGATAGATAGATAGATAGATAGATAGATAGATAGATAGATAGATAGATAGATAGATAGATAGATAGATAGATAGATAGATAGATAGATAGATAGATAGATAGATAGATAGATAGATAGATAGATAGATAGATAGATAGATAGATAGATAGATAGATAGATAGATAGATAGATAGATAGATAGATAGACAGATAGAGAGACAAATAGATGTATAGATAGATGGATTGATTTATTGATTTAAAGCAGCATAAATTTTTCTGCTGCTGTTGTTAAAGTTTTTTTCATGTAATTGTCCTCTGCAGTAATCCCCATTAATTTCTATGCACAAGTTGTGATGGATTTAGCTCCCAAAGGCCACCGGATGAGGCCATGCTGATTGACAGTTGCTGTGGGCACTGGATGGCGGAAGCTGCCATTTCACACCGTTTTGCGTACTATTTCTCCCAGCCTCCATTCTTCTAGGCGTCAGGCAGTACCTTGAAAAAACGGCTTTGTTGAGCTGTTGGAAACTAATAATAATCATATTTGTTTACGGGCCCATGGATTTTACCACACGATTCTGCCTGACAGCAAGGCTGTTTTTGAACGGATCCCGAATTGAAGAGCAAAAGTGATGGCGACACCCAAAATCGCCCCAAAGCCCCAGCATCTGTGTAGCGAAGATCAAAGCAATTCGGTCACAAGTTACTAAGTCGTTCGAGCTTGTTCCGATGGACAAAAGAGAGCGTCATGGAGTGCTGAACCCCAGCATCCGGTGTTGCACGCCAGCCTTTCCCTTGGCGGTTTCCCCTGTCACGGCGTTGCTTTCGAGCTCCGTGTCCGAGCGCTAATTTCGGCTTTGCAAAAAAATCAAGCCCGCGAATTTTTTTTAAAGAAGTTGTTTTATCCCTAGAAAGGTTGCGGGGTTGACTTGCGAGACAGAGGCACCGCTCACGGGGACACACAAATCCCCTCGTGATCACATTAACACCTGGCCCGCAATAAAGCCCAGTTATGGCGAGGAACACTTTTTTCGAAGTTGGGAGGCTCGGTTGCGAGGGAGATTTTTCGCTGGTCGGGGAGGCCAGGGCGAACGAGCGAGCAGAGAGGAAAAAGTGGGGAAAAATCGCAGTTTTTTATCACTTAGTTTAGCTTAGGTAGGGGCAGAGGCACGTAGAGGCATTGATAAACATTCCGCCACCGATTACTCAGGCTGCTCGCCCACCAAACCGACTACGTCTCTCTCTGTCTGTCAGTCCGCGGAGGAAGTCGTTAATCCCCAGCCACGCTCTGGGGCAGCTTTCTATTGCCGCCACTGCGCTGTGGGCTCTAACAACACCCTGGCAGCCTAGGCAACCGGGGGGGCTGTGTGGGGCTGTAAAACAGCGCGTATTGTGACTGTAGCCAATAGAAAGTTAAATTTGGGAGCAATATTGAATGGGATTTTTTTGGCTGCTGGAATGAGATTTTGGTCACTCTGTTAATTTGATTCAGGTGAGTCTGTAATGGGATTTAGGCGAGTCTGTAATGCGATTTAGGAGAGTCTGTAATGGGATTTAGGCGAGTCTGTAATGGGATTTAGGCGAGTCTGTAATGGGATTTAGGCGAGTCTGTAATGCGATTTAGGAGAGTCTGTAATGGGATTTAGGCGAGTCTGTAATGGGGTTTAGGCGAGTCTGTAATGGGATTTAGGCGAGTCTGTAATGGGATTTAGCCGAGTCTGTAATGGGATTTAGGCGAGTCTGTATTGGGATTTAAGCGAGTCTGTATTGGGATTTAGGCAAGTCTGTAATGGGATTTAAGCGAGTCTGTATTGGGATTTAAGCGAGTCTGTATTGGGATATCAGTGACTCTGTAATGGGATTCAGGTGGAGCTATAATAAGATTTAAGCTATTCTCTAATGGAATTTAGGCGACTCTGTTATAGGATTTAGGTGAGGCCATTATGGTAGTTAGGCGAGTCTGTAATGGGATTCAGGCTAAGTCTGTAATGGGATTCAGGCTAAGTCTGTAATGGGATTCAGGCTAAGTCTGTAATGGGATTTAGGCGATTTTGTAATGGGATTTAGGTGACTCTGTATTGGGATTTAGGCAAATCTGTAATGGGATTTAGGCGAGTCTGTAATGGGATTTAGGTGAGTCTGTAATGGGATTTAGGTGACTCTGTAATGGGATTTAGGTGACTCTGTATTGGGATTTAGGCAAATCTGTAATGGGATTTAGGCGAGTCTGTATTGGGATTTAGGCGAGTCTGTATTGGGATTTAAGCGAGTCTGTAATGGGATTTAAGCGAGTCTGTATTGGGATTTAAGCGAGTCTGTATTGGGATTTAAGCGAGTCTGTATTGGGATATCAGTGACTCTGTAATGGGATTCAGGTGGAGCTATAATAAGATTTAAGCTATTCTCTAATGGAATTTAGGCGACTCTGTTATAGGATTTAGGTGAGGCCATTATGGTAGTTAGGCGAGTCTGTAATGGGATTCAGGCTAAGTCTGTAATGGGATTTAGGCTAAGTCTGTAATGGGATTCAGGCTAAGTCTGTAATGGGATTTAAGCGAGTCTGTATTGGGATTTAAGCGAGTCTGTATTGGGATTTAAGCGAGTCTGTATTGGGATATCAGTGACTCTGTAATGGGATTCAGGTGGAGCTATAATAAGATTTAAGCTATTCTCTAATGGAATTTAGGCGACTCTGTTATAGGATTTAGGTGAGGCCATTATGGTAGTTAGGCGAGTCTGTAATGGGATTCAGGCTAAGTCTGTAATGGGATTCAGGCTAAGTCTGTAATGGGATTTGGGCGAGTCTGTAATGGGATTTGGGCGAGTCTGTAATGGGATTTAGGTGACTCTGTAATGGGATTCAGGCTAAGTCTGTAATGGGATTAAGGCGAGTCTGTATTGGGATTTAAGCGAGTCTGTAATGGGATTCAGGCAAGTCTGTAATGGGATTTAGGCAAGTCTGTAAGGAGATTTAGGTGAGTCTGTGATGGGATTTTTCGAGTCTGTGATGGGATTTAGGTGAGTCTGTAAATGGGATGAATCTGTAATGGGATCTTTGTCAGGCTGAAATAGGATTTACTACGTACAAAAAAGGCATCTTAATGCAGTGAGGGGTCGAGGCGACATTAGTTAAAGAAACAAAACTAACTCATATCGGATGAATCGAATCAAGTAAGCATTTGTGCTGATTTTCTTTGCCGCAGCATCCTTGACATCTTGCAGACAGAATTCTGGTAGTTCGGCCATGCTAATCAGCAAAGCTAAATCCGCTCTCAGATTCTTCCCAACGAGGCTTCACACGGTTGCATACTAATCCTCTGGTCGGGAGGGGGGTGTTTGGTCGGGCCTTTTACGTATCGTGTCACATTCGGGGATTAAAAGATTGCGCAGTCCCGCTGAGACTCGCGTGTCTGAGCAGGAGTTTTTTCCATTGGATCCATGATTTTGCTACAAAGTTGATTCAGAGTTTTCTCTTGCTTCAATTTGCTACAAAATCAGGGTCTCAGGTGTCTCATCCAGGGAAAATAACTCCTGCAATACCTTCTGACGTCCCACTCTACCCTACTGACATCCCAATCTACCCTACTGACATCCCACTCTACCCTACTGACATCCCAATCTACCCTACTGACACCCCACTCTACCCTACTGACATCCCACTCTGCCCCACTGACATCCCACTCTACCCTACTGACATCCCACTCTACCCTACTGACATCCCACTCTACCCTACTGACATCCCACTCTGCCCTACTGACATCCCACTCTGCCCTGCTGAGATCCCACTCTGCCCCACTGACATCCCACTCTGCCCCACTGACATCCCACTCTACCCTACTGACATCCCAATCTACCCTACTGACACCCCACTCTACCCTACTGACATCCCACTCTGCCCCACTGACATCCCATTCTACCCTACTGACATCCCACTCTACCCTACTGACATCCCACTCTACCCTACTGACATCCCACTCTACCCTACTGACATCCCACTACCTTGCTGACATCCCATTCTACCCTACTGACATCCCACTCTACCCTACTGACATCCCACTCTCAGTATCCCAAATCCCAAAAGGATTTGGGCGAGTCTGTAATGGGATTTGGGCGAGTCTGTAATGGGATTTAGGTGACTCTGTAATGGGATTCAGGCTAAGTCTGTAATGGGATTAAGGCGAGTCTGTATTGGGATTTAAGCGAGTCTGTAATGGGATTCAGGCAAGTCTGTAATGGGATTTAGGCAAGTCTGTAAGGAGATTTAGGTGAGTCTGTGATGGGATTTTTCGAGTCTGTGATGGGATTTAGGTGAGTCTGTAAATGGGATGAATCTGTAATGGGATCTTTGTCAGGCTGAAATAGGATTTACTACGTACAAAAAAGGCATCTTAATGCAGTGAGGGGTCGAGGCGACATTAGTTAAAGAAACAAAACTAACTCATATCGGATGAATCGAATCAAGTAAGCATTTGTGCTGATTTTCTTTGCCGCAGCATCCTTGACATCTTGCAGACAGAATTCTGGTAGTTCGGCCATGCTAATCAGCAAAGCTAAATCCGCTCTCAGATTCTTCCCAACGAGGCTTCACACGGTTGCATACTAATCCTCTGGTCGGGAGGGGGGTGTTTGGTCGGGCCTTTTACGTATCGTGTCACATTCGGGGATTAAAAGATTGCGCAGTCCCGCTGAGACTCGCGTGTCTGAGCAGGAGTTTTTTCCATTGGATCCATGATTTTGCTACAAAGTTGATTCAGAGTTTTCTCTTGCTTCAATTTGCTACAAAATCAGGGTCTCAGGTGTCTCATCCAGGGAAAATAACTCCTGCAATACCTTCTGACGTCCCACTCTACCCTACTGACATCCCAATCTACCCTACTGACATCCCACTCTACCCTACTGACATCCCAATCTACCCTACTGACACCCCACTCTACCCTACTGACATCCCACTCTGCCCCACTGACATCCCATTCTACCCTACTGACATCCCACTCTACCCTACTGACATCCCACTCTACCTTGCTGACATCCCACTCTACCCTACTGACATCCCACTCTACCCTACTGACATCCCAATCTACCCTACTGACACCCCACTCTACCCTACTGACATCCCACTCTGCCCCACTGACATCCCATTCTACCCTACTGACATCCCACTCTACCCTACTGACATCCCACTCTACCTTGCTGACATCCCACTCTACCTTGCTGACATCCCATTCTACCCTACTGACATCCCAATCTACCCTACTGACATCCCACTCTGCCCTACTGACATCCCACTCTGCCCTACTGAGATCCCACTCTGCCCTACTGACATCCCCCTCTACCCCACTGACATCCCACTCTGCCCCACTGACATCCCATTCTACCCTACTGACACCCCACTCTACCCTACTGACATCCCACTCTGCCCCACTGACATCCCATTCTACCCTACTGACATCCCACTCTACCCTACTGACATCCCACTCTACCCTACTGACATCCCACTCTACCCTACTGACATCCCACTACCTTGCTGACATCCCATTCTACGCTACTGACATCCCACTCTACCCTACTGACATCCCACTCTGCCCTACTGACATCCCACTCTGCCCTACTGACATCCCACTCTGCCCCACTGATATCCCACTCTGCCCCACTGACATCCCACTCTACCCTACTGACAACCCACTCTGCCCTACTGACATCCCACTCTGCCCCACTGACATCCCACTCTGCCCCACTGACATCTCACTCTACCCTACTGACATCCCACTCTGCCCCACTGACATCCCACTCACCCCACCGCTACCAAAACTCATCCCGCACCCGCCCCGCAGCACCTGCGCTGGTTCGGACCGCGCCACTCGACGATTCCGCTGACCGTCGGCGACCGGACCTTCGCCACCGACCCGCGGATCAGCGTCGAGCGGGAGTCCCTCGGTCACGAAGAGTTTCTCAATCTGGTAATCAGCTTCTTGTCCACCGAAGATTCTGGCGTCTATCGGTGCTGTTGCCATGGCAGCCATGCATCGGAGAGAACCGTCTTTCTGAAGGTCATCGGTGAGTCATCTGGTAGAGAGGGTGTCAGCCATTTGGGAGTTAATAGAATAGATAAAAGAGAGTAGATATTGTGAGTGGTGCGGAGCGCTGAGTTGGCTAGGGGTGGTGGGCGCCTGCGTGCGTACGCGCTAGTCAGAGTGGCGTGATTGGGGGGTGGTGCACCCACCCCATTTGCTAGCAGTTTTAAATATACTGGAGCCACTGCGCTCCAACCATTACGTGCTGATTTATCCAAACTCATGTCTTACACTGGTGGCAGCGGTCTCAGCATGACTAAGCAAGAGGAAACCTCATTATTGCCACAAAAGTTCAGCGGTGATTCCAATGTTAGAATCTGGCTCAGCACGTTTGAGGACTTCGCCGACGACAGCGAATGGGACGACAAGAAGAAGGCGAAGAAGCTGAAGCTGTTGCTGACTGGAGAAGCGCAGATCTTCGTATGGGAGCTTCCTGACGCCAAGAAGGAGAGCTACGCAGCGCTGAAACAAGAGCTAATCGAGCACTTCAGCAACAGCCTAAGCTGCTTCCGAGCCATGGAGGAATTTGAGGAGCGCCAGCGACGGCCGAATGAGTCCCTGAGGGAACTGGCCTACCACCTCAAGCTGCTGCACCTCCGTGCCCGGCCTGACGATGCTGTTTCCATCAGGGAGAGAGACGTCAAATTTCGTCTGTTGCGCCTCCTCCCAGCAGCTGTGCGGGACGCTCTGCTGAAAGAAAAGGACGCGGACACGTGTTCGCTGACAGTCCTGATCGACCGCGCCGCGCGTCTCGAGATGGTGAGCCGCCCGACAGCCGCTACGTCTGCGGCGGTGAGTGCTGATGACAGTCGGATTAGCCAGTTGGAGCAGCAGGTTCAGCTGGCAGGGATGGGAGGCGGAGGAGCCCCATCAAGTGCTTCAGCTGCGGCGAAGCCGGCCACATCGCGAGGCGGTGCCCGAGAACGGCAGGTGCTCGCTGCAGTCGGTGCTCAGGCAAGGGACATACCGCGGCGGTGTGCCCGACACCAGCTGGACAGCCACAGGGAAACTGCTGAGGGTCGGCAGCCTAGGGCCAGCGCCGACCCCTGCAGCAGGGGCCCAAAGTGCAGCGCCGTCGATCTTCGTACCGGTGCAGCTAGGCAGACACTCCGCGCCCGCCCTGCTCGACACCGGAGCGCAAATTTCGCTGATGGACAAGTCGCTGTTCGACCGTCTTGCCTGCCGGATCGACTCCAAGTCCAACGACGATGGCTCAATGCCAATCTCCGTCGACGGCACGCGGCTGCGCTGCCTCGGCAGAACGACGGCGGAGGTCGCGATTGGTACTAAGATCCGCGCGTCGCACAGCTTCACCGTGGTTGACGGCATCCAGCCCAGCCTGATCATCGGCATGGACTTTATCAGCAGAGTGTCACAGGCCGTGACTATAGACTTGACGGAGGGCGTCGTCCGGTTCGACGCGGAGGCGGTGGCCTTCAGCAGCGAGCGGCTTCAGGCGGGTTGCCGCCTGGTGCCGAGTATTCTGGTGGCTCGCGTGGCGGTCAACACGGAGCTGCCTGCACGGAGTGAGAAGGTCGTGTGGCTCAAGGTGGACTCCAGCCGAGAGCAGGGAGTATTCTAGCCCTGTGAAGACTTCGTGTCGTCTACGTCGCTTCTGCCGGCTCGCGTGCTGACGATCTCGGACGATGGTCGGATCCCAGTGAAGATGTGCAACCTGGCCGAGGAACCCATGCTGCTGTACGCTAACAAGGCCGTCGGGACATTCGAGGGCGCGATGGCCGAGGGTAAGAGCGATGACTTGCAGGAGGCTCCCCGCGGCTGGAACATCGACCCGGAGCTGTCAGAGACGGACGCAGAGAGGCTTCGCGAGCTGCTGGAGCGCAACGAGGACCTGTTCGCCAGGCACGAGTATGACCTGGGCACAACGGAGCTGCTGCAGCACCGGATTGAGCTAGAGCCTGGAGCGCGGCCGCACAGGCAGGTCCAGCGGCGGCTGCCCCTCTCAGTGCGCGATCAGGTGGACAGGAAGATCGGCCAGATGCTGGACAGCGGCATTATCGAGCCGTCGACATCGCCCTGGGCCAGCAACCTGCTAGTGGTGCGCAAGAAGAACGGCGATATCCGGCTTTGCACGGACTGGCGGCAGTTGAATGCCTGCACCGTCAAGGACGCCTATTCGCTCCCGCACCTGCAGCAGGCCATGGACGCGCTGGTCGGGTGCTCCTGGTTCTCCCCATCGATTGCCGGCAGGGCTACCACCAGGTCGAGGTTGCCGAGGAGGATCGGCCGAAGACGGCGTTCTATTCCACGCGCGGCCTGATGCAGTTCCGCAAGATGGGCTTCGGGATGTGCAACGCCCCGGCGACGTTCCAGAGGCTCATGGAGCTCGTGATGTCTGGGCTGTCCTGGGAGACGGTCCTCACCTACATCGACGACATCATTGTGTTCAGCCGGTCTTTCGAAGAGCATCTGGTGCGTCTCGAGCAGGTTTTTCAGCGGCTACGAAGCGCGGGACTGAAGCTGCACAGGGCGAAGAGCGTGTTCGCCCACCGTCAGGTGCTGTACCTCGGGCATCTGGTCAGCGCGCAGGGCATCGCACCGGACCCGAGCAAGGTCGACGCCATCCGCAGAATGCCGAGTCCAACGACGGCGGAAGAAGTGAAGCGATTCCTCGGCATGCTGGGCTTCTATTGGCGCTTCATTGTGGGCTTCAGCCAGACCGCAAGAGTGCTGCACGACGCCAGCCAGACGGCCAAGAGCTTCAGGTGGAACAGCGACTGCGAAAGGGCTTTCGACGAGCTGAAGACCAAGCTGACCGCAGCTCCTGTGCTGCGGCTGCCCGACTTCACCAAGCAGTTCGTCCTGAGCTGCGACAGCAGCCAGTACACCGTCGGCGCGGTGCTCAGCCAGGTGCACGGAGACGCCGAGTTGCCGGTGGCGTTCGCGTCACGCACGCTCAGCAAGGCGGAGCGCAACTATTCGGCGACAGACCGGGAGCTGCTGGCGCTGGTTTGGAGCCTTAAGCACTTTAGGACGTACCTGCTGAGTGTGCCGAGCTTCACCGTCTACTCCGACCACCGGCCTCTGCAGGGCCTGCTGGCAACCAAGGACCCGGAGGGCAGGCTGGCGCGCTGGCTGTCGACGCTGCAGCAGTTTTCGTTCGCCCTGAGGTACCGGCCGGGACGCGACAACGTGGTGCCTGATGCGCTCAGCCGGGTGGCCGGCACGCGCCTGCAGCCCCGCTGGGACGGCGACAACCTGCGCGAGGAGCAGCGGCACGACCCGCTGCTGAGCAAGGTTTTCGAGGCGCTGGCGGCCGGAGTCGAGAGCCTGTCAGACACTTGGGCAGACCGTGTCCGAGTGCTGCTCGGCAGAGCGTCGGTGAGCGCAGCGGGCGTCTTGCAATTCCACGGCAAGCCTGTCATCCCCGGCCGGCTGAGGCCGCACTTCCTACAGCAGGCGCACTCCAGCGATCAGAGCGGACACCAGGGCGTAGACAGAGCGCTGGCGAGACTGACGGAGCGCTGCTGGTGGCCGGAGCTGCGACGCGACGTTGAGAATTGGGTGGCCAGCTGCGCTGTCTGCCTCGCCAAAAAGAGTCCCACCAAGCCACAGCGAGCGCCGCTGCAGCCGACGTGCCAGCCGTCAGCACCGTGGCAGCTGGTGCAGATCGACATAAAAGGGCCGCTCCCGCGAACGACCGACGGCAACGCCTACATCCTCAGCATGTGCGACACATTCTCGAAGTGGATGGAGACGGTGGCGCTGGCAGCCATCGACGCAGTCACGGTCGCGGATGCGCTGCTCAAGGCCGTCGTCCTGCGGCACGGGGCCCCGCAGATTCTGCACAGCGACCAGGGCCGCCAGTTCGAAAGCGACGTCTTCAAACGGCTCTGCGAGCAGCTGGGCGTCCAGAAGACCCGCACGTCGCCCTTCCATCCGAGCGGTAACGGCGTCGTCGAGCGCGGCAACCGGACGCTGGGCGAGATGCTGGCCACGGTCGTGTCGGAGAGCCAGCAGGATTGGGACCGCAAGCTGCCCTTCGTCACGTGAGCGTACAACACGTCCGTGCACAGCACCACCGGCTTCAGTCCGTACCAGGTTCTGCACGGCTGGCCGCCGCGGCTGGCGCTGGACAGCTGGCTGATGGACGGCGATCAACCGGCGGCCGACGGCGGCCCCCACGAGTTCCTGCAGCGGACGCAGGAGAACCTGCAGTGCGCCTTCGACGCGGTGCACGGGTGGCTGCGGGACGCGCAAGCGGCGAGGAACCGGCTGGCCAATCAAGGTGCGAGGTTCGAGCCTTTCGCGGTCGGACAGCTCGTGATGCTGCGCGACTCCGTTGTCAAGCGCGGCCAGACGCGGTGCCTGAGCGACAAGTGGAAGGGGCCTTACCGGTTCCTGAAGCCCCTGGGCGAGGTCAACTACCGCATCAAGGACCAGGCCGGGCGCCGACACGAGCTGGTGATGCATCACGACCGGCTTCGGTGCTGCGTGCAACGGCGACTGTCGCTGGAGCTGCCTGCCGCGGAAGCCGCGCGACCGGCCAGCCCGGTGGCGGACACCGGCGGCGATGCGGTTGCCGTTTGGCCCGAGCTGGTTGCTGACGAGGGGCCCGACGAGCAGCCGCCTGAGCCAGCCGAGGCACCACGGATGGAGCCGGCCGAAGCACCGCGTCGCTCGGCGAGGGAGCGGCGGCCGCCTGACTTTTACATGGCGGGCTTTGCTTGACTCGCAAACTGTTGTCTGCTTTTAGGGGGAAAGTAGTGTGAGTGGTGCGGAGCGCTGAGTTGGCTAGGGGTGGTGGGCGCCTGCGTGCGTACGCGCTAGTCAGAGTGGCGTGATTGGGGGGTGGTGCACCCACCCCATTTGCTAGCAGTTTTAAATATACTGGAGCCACTGCGCTCCAACCTTTACGTGCTGATTTATCCAAACTCATGTCTTACAATATTATGGAGTAGATAAGAGAGAGGAGATAAGAGAGTAGATAAGAGGGGGTAGACAAAAGAGAGTAGACAAAAGAGAGTATATAAGAGAGAGTAAATAAGAGTAGATAAGAGAGAGTAGGTAAGAGAGAGTAGATAAGATAGTAGATAAGAGAGATTAAATAAAGAGAAGAGACAAGGGAGAGTAAATAAGAGAGAGTAGACAAAAGAGAGTATATAAGAGAGAGTAAATAAGAGTAGATAAGAGAGTAGGTAAGAGATTAGATTAGAGAGGGTTGATAAGAGAGTAAGTAGATTAGAGAGAGTAGATAAGAGAAAGTAGATAAGAAAGTAGATTAGAGAGACTAGATAAGAGAGTAGATTAGAGAGACTAGATAAGAGAGTAGATTAGAGAGACTAGATAAGAGAGTAGATTAGAGAGACTAGATAAGAGAGTAGATTAGAGAGACTAGATAAGAGAGTAGATTAGAGAGACTAGATAAGAGAGTAGATTAGAGAGACTAGATAAGAGAGTAGATTAGAGAGACTAGATAAGAGAGTAGATTAGAGAGACTAGATAAGAGAGTAGATTAGAGAGACTAGATAAGAGAGTAGATTAGAGAGACTAGATAAGAGAGTAGATTAGAGAGACTAGATAAGAGAGTAGATTAGAGAGACTAGATAAGAGAGAGTATATAAGAGATTAGATTAGAGAGGGTAGATAAGAGAGTAGACAATAGAGGGTAAACAAGAGCGATCGGACTAGATTCCAAGAAAATAAGTGCGATGTGGGCGTATCTAGGATGCGCAGAATGATGACTGCTAAGACTGTAAACAAAAAATTTGCGAGACTCCAGTGAAACTCCTTGACAACCTAAAGCCGTTGACACCCTCCCCCCCCGAATTCCCCAATTCCAGCTCGCCCAACAACCGTGCATCACAAGTCGAAACGTAAGTCACACTCGAATAGCGCGCGATTATTTATTATCCAACTCGTGCCGGCTTGTTAGCCCAGACTGCCAGACAGAACCGGCCTCTGGACACCTCGTTGAGCACGTTGAGCTCATCGAGCTCACGGTCGTTGAGTCTTCTTTCATTTTCCTGGGAAGTCTGCGATGGCTGCTGCCGCCAAAACTCGCAATATTCCCCGCTGTCTGTCACGGTTTTCCCCTGCTTATTTCTGTCAAGATTGATTTCTTTACGGAAAAAAAAATTTGCAACAAGGCTTACTCACTCAGTTGCTGGGACTTGGTTGCTGTCTTCTTTCCCATTTCTTCTGGCTACTCATCAGGGGAATTCAAAGAAGCCAAGGAGCAGTAAAGCAACACCGGGAGTCGGAGTGAGGATAGAGGAGATTGTTGTGGCGGTTGGGTCGGGACGGGGATTTGTTGCAGACTCTGCAGGAACAGCAGCAATGAATGGCCCCAGCTGTGTGCATTATTAATCACAGTGTAGCAATATATTTCTCTTAGAAAAAGCAGACCTCCAACTTGTGTAAAGTTGCCTTTTTTGTAAAGCCAGACTTAGTGCGACAAGGCAGGGAAGAAGCGAAAAGCAGAGAGGCGAACTTTAATGATAGGACTGAAGGGTGACAAATGTGTCTCTTGACAAAATATCTTGTGTAATTACATAATAAAGAACTGAGTCCTAAATCGGGTTATTTATGCCTTCCTTATATCTTGCATCAACCTCTCCTGTAACGTAATCACCTGGAGAGCTAAAAAGCTGTTTACGTATTACTATAATGTATTCCTAACGAATGTCATGTTGAATCCAGAACAAGCCCCACCCCACTCCTCGTAGCCGACTGGCTCCTGTCCTTTCTAAGCCAGTACAAGCCCCACCACACTCCTCGTAGTCAACTGGCTCCTGTCCTTTCTAACCCATCACAAGCCCCACCCCACTCCTCGTAGCCGACTGGCTCCAGTCCTTTCTAACCCATCACAAGCCCCACCCCACTCCTCGTAGTCAACTGGCTGAACTGGCTCCTGTCCTTTCTAACCCATCACAAGCCCCACCCCACTCCTCGTAGTCAACTGGCTCCTGTCCTTTCTAACCCAGCACAAGCCCCACCCCACTCCTCGTAGTCAACTGGCTCAACTGGCTCCTGTCCTTTCTAACCCATCACAAGCCCCACCCCACTCCTCGTAGTCAACTGGCTCCTGTCCTTTCTAACCCAGCACAAGCCCCACCCCACTCCTCGTAGTCAACTGGCTCAACTGGCTCCTGTCCTTCCTTTATAACCCAGCACACGCCAACCCTACACGCCAAAAATCATCAACAACTGCCGCGAATGCAAGACCATTTTTCGAATAATTTGCTTCTATACATGGACAATTGATTAATTCCAGAAAAAGTTCCCTTCGAGCCTCTTCGATATCTATAGGAATGGCTCGTTTGAATGATTTGCCAATCAGGGACTTATTGAGGCTTAACCAAGGCTTCCGGCGAAAGGCCGTGGGATCAGAGAGGCTTATTGCCGAGTGCAACGGGCTGCAAGGGATAAGATGGCGAATAAAGTGCGCCTGAGAGGATTTAAGCAACCGATCGTGCCCAGCGTGCCTCCATGGATTAGCGAAATCTAAGCCGAATAGCCAGGTTAAGCGGTGGCTACGAGTAAATCGCTTGCAACGACTCGCAAATGCATTTCTGTTTCAAATTATTTGACTTCGTCTGTCTGTTTGAAAACAGTCGATCAAAAAAACGACTTAAGATCGATCCTGTGAACAAAAAATGAGAACAAATTGAGTTGCTCAAATGCCACTAGAATCCAGTGCTTCAATGTCACAACAGCCGTTGAAATATCAAACGATTTGACCTAAAAATTGATTAGTCATTCAAAATTTATTGGAAATAGACCAAAGGTCAAACTGATCAACAAAAAATAAAATCAAGCAATTAATCCATTCTTTATTAGATGAAAACGCCAGTGCAACTAATTGAAATGTCACTCGACCCAACTTAAATGTCACTCCAATTATTTGAACTGTCACTCCAACCAATTGAAATGCCACTTTAGCAAAATAAAAATGTCACATTAATCAATTGAACAGTCACTCCAGCCAACTGAAATGTCACTCCAATCAATTGAAATGTCACTAATTAATCGAAATGTCACTCAAATTGAAATTTCACTCAAACAAATTGAAATGTCACTCCAACCAATTGAAATGTCACTCAAACAAATTGAAATTTCACTCAAACAAATTGAAATGTCACTCCAACCAATTGAAATTTCACTCCAACCAATTGAAATGTCACTCAAAAAAATTGAAATTTCACTCAAACAAATTGAAATGTCACTCCAACCAATTGAAATGTCACTCAAACAAATTGAAATGTCACTCAAATTGAATGTCACTCCAACAAATTGAAATGTCACTCCAACCAATTGAAACTTCACATTAATCAATCGAGCTACCCAATTTCCTGCATTGTCAATAGACTGCCAGCATTTCACACCATGCTTACCTTCTAATTAACCAACCGCCCTCCTCCAGTGACCACCAAGGTTCCGCAGGTGGTTCGCCTTGGTGACAACGCCACGCTAGAGTGCAGCACCTGGTTACACGTCGGCAGTCGGGGACCGCGGGAGCAGCAACAGGACCTCGATCTGGACTGGGTGAAGCTGGGTCCCTGGCCCGGAGCGATTAAAACGCGGTCATCAAAACGATGGAGCAACTCGGCCGTGTCCGAGGAGGGCCTCCACGGAATTCACCAGACAATCAGATCAAAGATGTCGGCAATGCTGACCATACCGAACGTTCGCCTCGACGATGCCGGGGTCTACGAATGCCGCCGTTCCGTCATCGGGGAGACTGCGTTCGCGGCCAGCAGCGCCAACTCGGCGCGGGTCACGCTGAAGGGTCTGTGCATTGTAACTTGTACTTTTGGTCCGTTGATTTGCATCAGGCTTTCGGCGAGTCTAAACTTTTAGACTTTTTTTATTCTCTTTTAAATGCAGTGCACTTAAGTCGCAGCCAGCAAAAGTACTTCCTGAGTACAACGACGCCTGCAGCAGCTCCGGCTGCTGCTCGGCCCACGCCGCCCTCATCGCGGGCCGACGGCTGGTGGCAGCGAAGCAGCGGGTCCGAATCCCTGCCGGAGCTGTCGGGTTTTGATCAGAGCCGGGTTCTTAACGACGGTGAGCTGTCTGTCTGTCTGTCTGTCCGTCCGTCTGTCTGCCTGTCTGTCTGTCTGTCTGTCTGTCTGTCTGCCTGTCTGTCTGTCTGCCTGTCTGTCTGTCTGTCTGTCTGTCTGTCTGTCTGTCTGTCTGTCTGTCTGTCTGTCTGTCTGTCTGTCTGTCTGTCTGTCTGTCTGTCTGTCTGTCTGTCTGTCTGTCTGTCTGTCTGTCTGTCTGTCTGTCTGTATGTCTGTATGTCTGTCTGTCTGTCTGTCTGTCTGTCTGTCTGTCTGTCTGTCTGTCTGTCTGTCTGTCTGTCTGTCTGTCTGTATGTCTGTATGTCTGTCTGTCTGTCTTTCTGTCTGTCTGTCTTTCTGTCCGTCTGTCTGTTCGTCTGTCTGTCTGTCTGACCGCACAATTTTACGGAGCAGCTACAATCAGTACAATGTCGAAGGGTTAAACTTTCAAGCCAGCCGAATGCACTTTCTTTGGCATGGCGCCTACCATCTGAAGAGCTCTAAGGCAGAGTTGGCAGGCAGTCCTTAGAAACAGACCAAAACCCTGTGGTCGAGAAACCACTTAGCTGTCAAGTCAAAAGCATCGATCAAAATTTTCAACACGGTTCAACGCAATCTTTGGTGAATTTATGAAAAAGTTCCACATTTTTACTGGCACAATATTTTGGCCCCGTCGCAGAAAGTTCAACCCTGAATTATAACTCTCTTCGAGTGGCGAGGAAGATCGATGCAATGGGAATTTGGTATTTTACTTAGCGCCATATAGCTCATACAAGGAGCTCATAGTTTAACCGAGCGAAAAGTATTTGGTTTCAGATTTTCAAATAAAATTTCAATCCACAAGCTCAGCTGCCTGAGCGCGTCTCTTGCAGACTCTGCAACTCCAAAGTACTGTCTACATGTAAGAAAGAAAACTGATAAATGATTTATTTATTTAGTTTTGTTTAATGGCAAGCATCAGAGATTTGAGAACAACTTAAAGTAAAAACGAAAATAGTTACGAATAGAATTTTAGAGACAAAATGCATGCATTCTTAGATGAGAGGTAAACAGACAAGATTCTGGTATCGCAAAGTCACAAAAACTTTTTGAAATTGAAAATTTAATTAAAATCTAGATAGTTAATGGGGTTTAGTCACTTGGGTGATTAAATAGTCTTAGATTTGTCCATAAAATATGGTTCATAAAATGGTCATAGGGTTCATCGAATGGTCATGGGGTCCATCGAATGGTCATAGGGTTCATCGAATGGTCATAGGGTTCATCGAATGGTCATAGGGTTCATCGAATGGTCATAGGGTTCATCGAATGGTCATGGGGTTCATCGAATGGTCATGGGGTTCATCGAATGGTCATAGGGTTCATCGAATGTCCATAGGGTTCATCGAATGTCCATAGGGTTCATCGAATGGTCATAGGGTTCATCCAATGGTCATGGGGTTCATCGAATGGTCATGGGGTTCATCGAATGGTCATGGGGTTCACCGAATGGTCATAGGGTTCACTGAATGATCATTGGGTTCACTGAATGGTCATGGGGTTCATCGAATATCATGGTCATGAGATTAATTAGAATATTCATTGGCTTCACTGAATCATCATAGAATTCCAAATTGGGATTCATCAGTGGGATGGTAATGGACACCATTACGTATTACAATCACTAAAACGAACGCAACTTCTCAGGCCAGTCCCAGTCGTCAGCAAACAGTCAGTGGCGCGGTCCGCAAGACGGCCGCTGGTCGCAGTCGCAGGGATCGCAGCAGCCGCCGCCGCCCCGACAGCCTCAGGGTTGGCGGCCAGACTCGGAGCAGAGCTGGTGGCCGCCAGCTGAACAGGCCCGACGCAACCGCGGCAGCAGCAAGAAAGGCTTTTACAATTTTGCTTGGCTTTACTCAGCAACAATTGCTGTGCTTTCTTCAGCGTTTGCTGCTGGCACGTGAATAATTAGTAAATCGAACAATCAGTAGATAGCGTGTCTCCCTGTGTAAATGTCATTCATGTCTCAATCAAGATTTCGACAGCTAATTTATCGGATGCTTTCATCAACATTTTATTTACTAATTTGTTAATATAAACAAATTGTTGGGTTTCGGCTTTGTCGTTTTACCGACGCGGCCTCAGAGCGCCGATCTTATTGCCTATATCGAAAACTCTGGCCTCCCATTCCCGATCTCGAGGTCAGCCCCAGGGGTAGCATGATGGATGTGGCGAGCGGCTAGGTCCTATGCTAGGAGAAGACAGCGAGAGACAGACACGGAGATAAAGAAAGGTAGAGAGCCGCCAGCCCCAAAGGGAAGCTGACAGCCCCGCCGCCACCAACTTGTGTGGACTGCATCACCAAACAGCCCTGTCGAAACCAAGTTCCCGACTAATTGAGGCCTGATTTCCACCTACAACTAGTGTCTTTTAGCTGTCAATCTCGAAGTCATAGCCGACTAAGGGACACTGCAGGGACTAGATCGCATGACCAAGGCAGGCTCAGAGAGGACTTGTGCAGGGGGTTCTTGCATGGATCGGATTATGTGGACTCGGAAATGCACTGTTATATTACTAAGAGGAGTGGATAGGGAATATCCCAGCTTTTAGCCTCGATGCTTCAACTAACTGCCGCAAAGCGATGAAATGACCTAATTAGCCTCTTCCGAAAGCGCGCCCTAACTACCCTAAAGATTACATTAAGTTACATTACTAATTTGGCTGCCGCTGCGCCCCGAACTGCACTAAAGTACAGCCGAAGCTGAGTCCTCAATCTGGACTCTGATCGCATGAATTACTGACTGACTGGCTGCATGACTGGTCCGCCTTTGGTCCACCATGGCCGGCGCCAGCTGATTTAGCTGCTCATCCGAGCCAGCATGGCGAATAAATAAGGAGATCAACAAGCGATTAACTGAATGATTTAGCTTTCACACCTAATCACTTGACTGCCTATGATCTTGGAGCACTTTAACTACTATTGGCAATATATTATGATTTAAACTCTTACTGCCTCAAGTTAGCACAAAATAAGCAATAAGCAAATACGCAAATCCCTATTAAGACGCTAAGATGGGGACCGATAGAGACTATTCCCAATAAGGCAAAGTCACGCGATCTCTCACCAAAACCAATCAGATTAATGCACTTTCGATGCCTTCGAACTCCACAGTGGCCGAGGTAGATCTCGTACTCGACCGTTAGTACTTGTCGATCTCGCAGGCAAGGGCCTCTGATGACCTGTCGCTTCTCGATAACTCTTAGCTGATGCTGACACTAAGGCTGATGTTATTCGCCGATGACTTAGGGGGAGGTTCGCAATCTAAAGGGGAAGATACTTGTAGAACTAGGGGCCGTTTGCTCAGTCTCACTGAGGTTCCGGGACGACAAAACGTGTCCGAGACAGCAAAGCGGGCTGAAGATGGAGCGCGCTCGACGGCGCCTTTAAATAGGCGCGGGAGGCGCCGATTTGTTAGAATGATCGCCGAATTTTGCGATTGGTCCAGCCGCATTTGTTAAAACGATCGTGCATTTTTCTGATTGGCTGGCAAGCTAGTCACGTGACCCAACCCCACCAGGTGGTCTCACCAGTCTACCCGGGATCATAAAAAAGATGACAGGTGGGGTCGTAAATCAGCGCAGATGGGGAGAATTTACGAGCAAAATGATTTATGGGTTTTCGCAGCAGGAGGTCCTATGACTTAATAAAAATATGCGCGCAAATCAGCATGAAGAGCAGAAAGTGAAGAAAGTGAAGAGGAAAAGATAATCCTAAATCCCAAGGTACTTTTAGGGGTCGGAAGCTGAGCTGTCAAGAGTTGACAGGAAAAAAGCAAAAATAGAACAATAGGCGGGCTTCCTGAACCCCTCCAGATGTCATAAAAAGAGGCATAAAAAAAGTGGCAGACACGTGACTCACGGGCGCCATCTGGTGCCGAAAACTGTCAGTGGCAAAGGTCAGACAGTCTGGCGCAGAAGATTTATAGCCTAAAAATACCTAGGTACGCGCGTACGGGGGGAACTTTAGAAGCCAGCTAAGATGAGAAAAATTCCCTGCAGGAGCGTCATACTACTCCTGGATAGTAGAGGAAAAGAAACTGCTGTGGGGGAATCTGCGGAGTGAGCGACAAAGTGCGTCCCCATCATAGCCCCCCCTTTCTTCTGAGTCGAGCGTAGCTCGGCTCATAGAAAAAAGAGACAAGGGTGCACTGAGTTGCGAACGTAGCAGAGATCCCTTTAGCTCACATTTAGCATTATTAGGGGACCTAAGACCGATTAGATTAAAAGTACATTAGAAATACATTGGGGACATCTACAAAAACAGATTATTTTTTAGAAGGAATTTAGAACAAAACTTGCAAAGTTTAGACCCAAGAAAAGAAGACCCAAAGTGAAGAGAAATTGGAAAGGGAAAATAAAAAAGGTGAAGAAAACTGAGCAGTTAAAAAACGAGATAAAAGATTGACTTTAAACAGCAGGGGGCCTGCGCAAAAAGATCCTAAATCAGTTTTCGCACGTGGTGCGCGGGATCGACTCCGCAGGGTGCCAAGCGTTACTGGGGCTAGAGACAGCATAGACAGTTCTTATCAGTCAGTTGGGAAAACAAATTGCGCAATAGTTCAACTCATCCGGGATGGCATCCAGTCTCGCTCGAGGCCTCGGGCGTCCACGCGCGCAGCAGGGGGGCGAGGAGATCCGGGAATGCGTACCGCACCCCTCTCTCAACTCCAGCCCTCCCACAGTAGACCTCGGGGATCCTCGCCAAACGGGGAGGGGCCTCTCCAGAGCAAATCGGAAGCCCCCTATCGACACTGGGGATGATCTCCTCTGGCCGATGATCCTATGGCCGTTTGGCGTCGTGCTGAGCTGGGGTCCAAAATCCCTGATCCGAGCGGGGTGCAGGAGCGCCACCTCAACCGCCGGAGGCGGGAGGCTGGGCCGAAGGGCTACTTAACTTGATACACTGTCCGGGCGAAGAAAAGAACAAGTTCGCTCGCTCATTGCCCGCTCCACTGCACCTCGCTACCGACGCCAGGTCTGCCTCGTGCCACCGCCGAATCCGAAGACACCTCCAGGTAAGAACCTTCATGATTCTTGGCAATCAACCGCAATAACCTCACCGCATCGGGCTTCGCCTCTCATCATTTCCTTTCTCCCAACATCCCTCAAGGAACTCTTGCATCCGCCATATTACTCATAAAGTGCTAACTTCGGACAAGATCCATTTGGGATCCTGACAGAAACTGACGGAACATATTAGCATGAATTTGGAAAAATGAGGCAGCAACTGCACTTAATTACTATGGTTAAGTTTTTTTAAGACAAATAGTTAAAATGCTCCGCCATCACATTCCTACTGCCGAATTTTAAAACTTACTAAGCCAAGGTTTTATTTTACATAAGACGCTACTACTTTAGTCTGGTAAGTAGGCAGAATTGCGCATGGCTACACTAGTTTCACCTTAACGACCAAGTTCCTAAACCGTCCGACATGTAGTGAAATATTTAGTTCAGATACGAAAATACATTAGTTTTTACGTTAATCCTATTTAATAATTAGATTTTAATCCTAATATAAATTAGAGATTTTAATTGAAATTATTTAGTTATAAATTTTAGTTACTTAATTTAGGATTCAAATGGCACTTCACACAGATCTTAATTCATCACTAACCATCGCCAGAGAGAAAACAGAGACTCAATCACTTCATTCGATCACACTCACGTTCAAAGTCACTTATGCGCTCGTTTATTGTGAAATCAAATCATTCACCAAAAGAAAATAAAAAGTACAAACACACAAAAAAAAAGGGCACAGGAAAACACCAGAAATTATAAGCAGAAAAATACAACACTAAGGGAATAAATATTTTAAAACGCAGAGGATAAATAAATTCACAACACCAAAAATTAGCTATGTACAGGTTCAGCAGCATATTGATAAACAAGCATACAACCATACAAATAGTTAGCAGCACATGAAAAGAAATGAAAGGAACAGTAAGCCATACACACACACCTACAGTATTTAACGCATTAAGGAATTAGAATATTTACACAAAAAAAGAGGAAAATACGGTATGCTAGTAATGAAAATAATAGGGACATAAACACTCGAGGAACTACTACAAGTATGCATATAGAGGGTAACGCTAGCGAAAATAAACATGAAGGAAAATTGACAAAAAAGGAAAAAGAAGAGAAAAACGAGCACCTTCAGCGCCTATCTCCACCTTGATATCAGTCTTTGTCCTCTCTCCGACTCTTTCACATGTTGAATCGCTCATGTAGCAACACTACCGCCAGCTCCGCCCAGCCGCGGCAGATATCCACGGCTGTTTCCTCCTTGAGGGCGTGGCGGCCGCCAGCCGGGCTTCGCTCGAACTGGGCAGGGTCAGTTAGGCGCACGGTATTCAGTAGCGAGAACTGTGATTCCTGCAGGAGGGCGTTGAAGAGGTGATCCCGGTCGTGCTGATGGGGTGAGGGAGCCGGCAGGTGGTCGGGGAGCTGCGCCACCAACAGTCGCGAACGCAACAGCTCGATAGGCGGGAGGGGCAGCCCTCAGCGACTGTTGGCCGTCGACCGCCTGGCGGGCATTGTCTGGCAGAGCGTAGTGGGATTCACCTTCCTCTCGAAACCTCGTCGTCCTCATCGCCCAGATCTTCGCCCTCTTGGCCAGTGACATATCATCCAGCCGCTCAAGCTTCACTCTCGGCTCCAAATGCTTCCTACATTCCAGATTGTCGCCGATGTCTAGGCGCACCGCACTGCCAAGCCCGCCGAAGCTGGTTGGACTCCGCGCCCCGGACGACTCAGGTTGGTCCTCACTGATATGATTCACTTTGCATGATGCCATTTTACTCGATGTAAACAAAACTTCTTGATTGTTGAGTTTGGTCGCTAATTTAGTCGTCGCGTAGCAGTTGGTTATTAAACACACCCGGGCTCAAGGGCCGCGCAAGTATATATTACAACGGGGCGGGGGGAGGCACCACTACGGACAGGTACATCCTAGGGCACCAACCCCGATCCACCAAAAACTTACGACAAATGACAAGCCTTCATTCGCCAAAACGCAAAGGGGGGTTACACTGAGGTTGTCAAATTGACAAGGACCAAGAGTCAGGTGGGTTGAGAGGGAGGGAGAGATTGGGGCGAACAGACTGAGAAAAGGAGGGGGGAGGGATAGAGGGTTGACAGGGGGAGGAGGGGAGAAGGCGCGCGAGGGATAGGGAGGGGGATAGGGAGATTCTCCCAGACTGGCAGGCGTTCCAAAAATAGCCTGACTCGAAATGCCTAATCCTCAGGTTCCCGCTAAGGCTTTGACGCCAAACCAGTACAAGGCTGAAAATCAGATGATCCACAACCCCGCTGAAACAAGAAGGTCCCGAAAAGCTAACCCCTAGAATTTTAATCCCTTTTTTTTTTAAATTCTTTCTATGAAATTAGTTTATTCTGCTACTTTTCCCTGCAATCCTACCCTAGACTAATCCTAACTTTCTCCTCACTCTATCCTTAACTTCCATTCCCGCAGATGCGGCACTAGTCGATCACCAAACGCTGTACTTGAACTGCCGGGTGTCAGGCGGCCAATATGCTGTCCTGGCCGCTGAAAGTCGCAGGCGCCACGACGGCCAACGCATAGTGCGCCCGCACCGTGGCACCCGCATCCCTCTCATTCGCGGTGTCAGACTGCCGCCTACACCTGCCGCTCAACCAGCCGGCCATGCGGCTGCCAACCAGGCACCGCCCAACCCTACCAGCCCGTCGGCTTCAACATCCGCTCCGAGCTCAACGACGCCCGTCAACCACGGGATGGGCGGCCACCTATCTGGCATCACAGCAGCCTCTACCAGCGGGTCGACGCCACAACCTCCGGCACCGATGGCCTACAGCCCGCCTAGCTTCGCTGGCGCTGCTGCCGCGGCCGCCAACGATCAGGGAGGTGAACCACTATCGACATCTCTGCTGCAGCATGCCGCAGCCCTGATGGCCAATGTGGGCGAGAGCCCTCAACGGCTGCAGACTGTGCAGCTGCTCATTCGGGCAGCTCAGCGGCTGGAGGAAGTGGGCTTCTAGCCGACTTCGACTGCCATCACAACTGACATTGCATTAACTAGTTTTTCCTACCTACTCTCCTGTCTTGCCCTGACCATACCAATAAATAAAATTTTACCCAAAAGTTGTAAATAGTTGCTATCTAGTTGCCCCCAGTTACTCGTTATTTTTTATTAAATTGCTACTAGACTTCATTTTATGACTTTAGTTGTTTTTTATGCGAACCGGTTGGAACTTGATTGCTAAAGTTGAAACAAGCGAACAAAAGAAAAAAGATTTGAATGGTCCATGATCCGAATTCGAAATGGGGGGCGGTGATAAAGATCTTCACAACGCGCGCGCTGGTCATGCCTGGGCGATTCAGGGTCAGACTCAAAATCCTAGTCCTAACAAAAAGGCAATAATTGTCCCAACACAATGAGGCTCCTCGAATGATAATCCAAAACTGCAGGGGCGGCCGCTAAGAAAGAATTTCCTAATAAAGCTTTGGTCCCTGGGTCTCTGGCTATCAAGAAAAGAACGGACATAGTTTCTTCTCCTAAAGTTACTAATAATTTAGTTTGTCCCACTATTTCTAATCTGTGCCCACTATACGAATAAATCGAAACTGTTGGGGGGTCTAATCTACCTAGATCATTATTAGTGGCTAAAGCGAAATCCCGAAAAGATAAGATGGAAACTGCAGACCCGGAATCAACTAAGATGCGAATCGGCAATCCTTCAACTAAAACTCTAACATACACATCGGCTCTAGACTTTCCTAAGGGGAGAGATTTCCTAGGTATAATAAAGTCTGGCACTAAATTCGCTCTACGCTTAACCGCACTAACACCTTCGCTTGCCCGAGAGTCACCAGGTATGGGGTGGGTGTGGGCATCACTCATCCCAGTCCCTAGTTTCCCGAGTCGCTTGAGCCCGAGGAGATGAAAAAGCTCGGTCTCTGGGCACCAGGGGCAGGAGTTGGGGGAGGCAGGGGCCTCTCAACTTCGTCCAAGGCTTCGCCAGCGGCGGGCAGATGCAGGGGTGGTGGCCTATTGGGCAAATTCTGGCGCAGATGGGGCGGGCGGTACGTACCTGACCGTGGCGCAGGGGAATTCACCCTAGACTGAGTGGCGGCGGCGCCCACGTTAGTATCTTGGCGCATGAAGGCAGGTTTGGAATAGGCAGATTGGGAGGAGGGGGGATGGACACTCGCCTCAGGCGGCTGACTGGGGTACTCGCTACTCTCAGCCTGCGCGCTGTCAAACTCCCGCTGACTATAATTGTTACAACCGGTCTGGTCCATTTTTTCAACAACCTGGTTGACAGCGTTGTAAATCTTGCCTATTGTTCTGTCTAAACTCTCCTGCCTCTGTTGTAAATCTTCAATCGCTTCCACTACAGTTTTATCTCCCTCATCTGATTCGAGCATGCGCACCCATCGGCGCTGGAATCTCTCTTCGTTCGGGCGATCCCTATCTCTCTTATCTCGGTCGTCCCTGTGCTCGTGATAGGGGCGAGCCGCAGCTAACCTGGCGGCAATCTCTTCTGCCTCTTGGAGATTTTGCTGAGCAGTCAAAACATCCTCAATCCTAGCAAACTGTTGCCCCAACAAACATTTACGAACTCCGGGGGCAATATTCGCGGTTTCTAGGTACACAAACACCACCTCTGTTTCTAGTTGCCGGGGACCCATGTCTGGGTAAGCAGAGGCAATGACACTTCTGACCATAGCGGCGTACGAATTGTAATTCTGACCCGCCTTCTGCTTCAGATTTCTCAGCTTGTTTCTCTTGGCCAATTCTGAACTAGCTTCTCCTATCTGCCTTCCCAACGCCTCTACAAACTCTTCGAAATCTAGGCGGGGGTGAATGGCAATAGCAAGGCTTTGCAGGTCCGGGGGCAGGAGGGAGATCATCGTGTTCCTACGCTGCTCTTCATCCTCAATGCCTTCTGATCTGATCTTAAAGCGGACTCTGTCGACCCATTGGGGGAAGCAGGACTCGTTTGGATTGAATTTTTCGATTATTATTTTGACATTTTGGGCTTCTCTGCCCAGCCCTAAGTTGCCTAAAGCCTGCGCAAGCTGCGTGGCTATTTCGCTGGCGGGGTTTTGAGTCGGGGGATGCTGAGTGGGGGTGCCACACCTAGATTCTCCGGGGGAGCGAGATCCCTGGGATGAGAAGTCTAAGCACTCGGCGGCTGCAGCGGCAGCGGCGTTCTCTCTAGCACTCCTACCTCTTCTAGTCCTACCACCAGATCTAGGGACACTGGAATTACTTGTGGCCATAGTTCGGTCGCAACACCAGTTGCCGAAACAGAGCTCTAAGTCTGAGTCGGGAAGGAAAAAATGGAATGAAGATGGGTGTCCGCTTCAGAGCTGGACAATGAATCGAATGAATCACGGGGGGAAGGAAAGAAAGGAATGGGGAAAGGGGGACGAGGGGGAACAAAAGTCACACAGGGGGACAAAATTACGCAAGCAAAAAATGGGGGAAGAGGGTTCCAAGCCTTGGAACTCAATACAAAAACAATAAACAAGCAATAAATACGCAAAATACGCAATAGGCGCACACTACACTGACTGTACAGAGTGTGCACAATAGAAACGAGGCGCCCGCTACGATTATAGCAAGCGCTGCAAATACGCAGAAAATAAATACGCAATTGGCGGACAATTCAGCCACCTCAACTTCACTTCTCACTCTCTCAATGATCTCACACACACACACAGCTCACTGGCGATGAATGAAAATTCACTAATTTCCTAAATGGCAGGGCCATGGCTTCCCTCAGGCTTCACAGCCTCAGTCAGTCTTTTTCAATTCATTTTCTTTTGCTTTCCATTGGCGGCAGAATTTTTTAAATTAAATTGGGGGAATTAAATATTATTTGCGCTTTCTTGGATTCTAACTAGCTCAATTGCGGGCGTCATTTTTGGGCGCCCCATATGGGATAAGAGCTTTCCTGCGTGGTAGCTACTGATAGAAACTCTCCCGTTGTCGCCATTGCTGCCTCAGATTCACAATCCCCGTCGAGGTTGATCTCTCAATAGAACTTGGGCGGCGGCGACCCCGGCCGGCCAGAGGTTCCTCTGTGCAGGGTTCACGACACTGCGAGAAAGGCGGATTACACCACCAGCATCTACTCGCGAACAGATAGATTAACCCAAAAGGAACTAAACTGATTTGAACTGCAGTGTTTGCTCCGCTACTAAACCATAAGGCACAGTCCCTAAGAATTTTGATCATAGAAAAAGCTACGGGTAACAGAGAGTTGCTTCACATTATGAGCCTACATTATCAGCTCGGGGATTTATATAGCGGCGGGCCATAGAAGACATCTATGTCTTGGGGCAGGAGATCCATCCAATGAAAATTGTGACCCCCCTTCCCTGGCTCACAATAGCAAGCCCACGGCGTTTCCTCCTCTATGTCGGATCCTTAGCCAGATTAGTAGCTGGAAAAGACTACCATGGCACCGTGTGGTAACCCAGCTCCGCTTTCCATACAGTATTTAAATTAGATACCCGCCTAAAAGTACATCTAAACGGATATAAAGGCAACCTCAACCCTAATTCTGCACCAGGAATTTACAAGTGCACTGGCAAACTGTACTAAAAAGCACCTACAGCCTCCTCAGGCTCCTAGGCTAAGCAGATGGTAAATGCGTGAACTTGAAGAATCCTCAGACCCCACAACCCTGTACCCAAACCCGATGTGCGCGGCTGCATCTCGCGTTCTAGTGACCGTCGACCCTAGACATCTTGTTCAGGACTTGGACGGCGGCGACCCCGGCCGCCCAGTGGCCCATCGAGTCAGCTTTGCCATAGTAAGCCGGAATACCGAGAGCTGCGGTGGAACTCGGAACCTCCGTTGCCATTTAAAGCATTTATAGGACCCAGGCTTTACTGGCGGTCATTAATTCAGGAA
The DNA here is from genome assembly GCA_950096795.1 of Macrostomum cliftonense. Taxonomy (NCBI): domain Eukaryota; kingdom Metazoa; phylum Platyhelminthes; family Macrostomidae; genus Macrostomum; species Macrostomum cliftonense. Next base: position 140,114 of record CATNEM010000044.1, on the reverse strand, counting down.
GGCACTCAGGTAGTTGCCCCAGATAGAATCTACTGTTCTACCCAAAACAATCTACAATCACACAGTAAGCCAACATGATTAACCCGGACCAATATGCCCAAGCTTATAACCTTTGGTTCCTCGCTCCGCGGGGCCCTGCATACGAAACCAAGTGCCTCACGCATCCAAAAAGCTGCCTGATTCTAGATTATTCAAACAAGTCAAAAACCTTGCGCGTAGTTGAAATTCTAAAGGGAACATCTTGGCCGAGGAGTCACCATCATTTTGACAGTGGCCTCTCGTCTACCCGACGAAAATTAATGATTGAATTTTGAACGGCCAATTCAAAACTATTAATCCTGGTAAAAGTACAAATCCTAATCCGAATCCGAAATTTTTAGCATGGGGAATCCTATTGGGGGGAGGGACTGAGCGGACAGAGTGAACAGAAATTCCAGCTGAATCAGTATAATTTTCAAGGTTTGATTTTTTTTGTATGCTCTGGCTTTTTATAATTTTATAAATTTTTTTGGTTAATTTTTTCATAATAATTTAATAAGCAATTGGTGCAAATTGATACGGTAATATTTTTGGTTCCAGAAGCATAAATTTTTTGATACTGAGATTCAGACTTGAAAAGCTATTCTGAACTGCCTACTCATAGTAATACTACTAGAAAATTTTGAAATACTAATTAATTGCGGCTAACCACCATTTGTTGGTCGCTAGCGCCTAATCCTAAATCTGAAGCTAAATTAAGGATTCCAGCGGCTCAGCCTAGAGCTGCGCCGTTTTCCAGATCCCACCGCTGCCACCATTTGTTGGGTTTCGGCTTTGTCGTTTTACCGACGCGGCCTCAGAGCGCCGATCTTATTGCCTATATCGAAAACTCTGGCCTCCCATTCCCGATCTCGAGGTCAGCCCCAGGGGTAGCATGATGGATGTGGCGAGCGGCTAGGTCCTATGCTAGGAGAAGACAGCGAGAGACAGACACGGAGATAAAGAAAGGTAGAGAGCCGCCAGCCCCAAAGGGAAGCTGACAGCCCCGCCGCCACCAACTTGTGTGGACTGCATCACCAAACAGCCCTGTCGAAACCAAGTTCCCGACTAATTGAGGCCTGATTTCCACCTACAACTAGTGTCTTTTAGCTGTCAATCTCGAAGTCATAGCCGACTAAGGGACACTGCAGGGACTAGATCGCATGACCAAGGCAGGCTCAGAGAGGACTTGTGCAGGGGGTTCTTGCATGGATCGGATTATGTGGACTCGGAAATGCACTGTTATATTACTAAGAGGAGTGGATAGGGAATATCCCAGCTTTTAGCCTCGATGCTTCAACTAACTGCCGCAAAGCGATGAAATGACCTAATTAGCCTCTTCCGAAAGCGCGCCCTAACTACCCTAAAGATTACATTAAGTTACATTACTAATTTGGCTGCCGCTGCGCCCCGAACTGCACTAAAGTACAGCCGAAGCTGAGTCCTCAATCTGGACTCTGATCGCATGAATTACTGACTGACTGGCTGCATGACTGGTCCGCCTTTGGTCCACCATGGCCGGCGCCAGCTGATTTAGCTGCTCATCCGAGCCAGCATGGCGAATAAATAAGGAGATCAACAAGCGATTAACTGAATGATTTAGCTTTCACACCTAATCACTTGACTGCCTATGATCTTGGAGCACTTTAACTACTATTGGCAATATATTATGATTTAAACTCTTACTGCCTCAAGTTAGCACAAAATAAGCAATAAGCAAATACGCAAATCCCTATTAAGACGCTAAGATGGGGACCGATAGAGACTATTCCCAATAAGGCAAAGTCACGCGATCTCTCACCAAAACCAATCAGATTAATGCACTTTCGATGCCTTCGAACTCCACAGTGGCCGAGGTAGATCTCGTACTCGACCGTTAGTACTTGTCGATCTCGCAGGCAAGGGCCTCTGATGACCTGTCGCTTCTCGATAACTCTTAGCTGATGCTGACACTAAGGCTGATGTTATTCGCCGATGACTTAGGGGGAGGTTCGCAATCTAAAGGGGAAGATACTTGTAGAACTAGGGGCCGTTTGCTCAGTCTCACTGAGGTTCCGGGACGACAAAACGTGTCCGAGACAGCAAAGCGGGCTGAAGATGGAGCGCGCTCGACGGCGCCTTTAAATAGGCGCGGGAGGCGCCGATTTGTTAGAATGATCGCCGAATTTTGCGATTGGTCCAGCCGCATTTGTTAAAACGATCGTGCATTTTTCTGATTGGCTGGCAAGCTAGTCACGTGACCCAACCCCACCAGGTGGTCTCACCAGTCTACCCGGGATCATAAAAAAGATGACAGGTGGGGTCGTAAATCAGCGCAGATGGGGAGAATTTACGAGCAAAATGATTTATGGGTTTTCGCAGCAGGAGGTCCTATGACTTAATAAAAATATGCGCGCAAATCAGCATGAAGAGCAGAAAGTGAAGAAAGTGAAGAGGAAAAGATAATCCTAAATCCCAAGGTACTTTTAGGGGTCGGAAGCTGAGCTGTCAAGAGTTGACAGGAAAAAAGCAAAAATAGAACAATAGGCGGGCTTCCTGAACCCCTCCAGATGTCATAAAAAGAGGCATAAAAAAAGTGGCAGACACGTGACTCACGGGCGCCATCTGGTGCCGAAAACTGTCAGTGGCAAAGGTCAGACAGTCTGGCGCAGAAGATTTATAGCCTAAAAATACCTAGGTACGCGCGTACGGGGGGAACTTTAGAAGCCAGCTAAGATGAGAAAAATTCCCTGCAGGAGCGTCATACTACTCCTGGATAGTAGAGGAAAAGAAACTGCTGTGGGGGAATCTGCGGAGTGAGCGACAAAGTGCGTCCCCATCAAAATAACCCAATAACTATGTGATCGATTTCTACCGTATTTTCCATTTTAAGCTTTTTGAAAACGTGGGAATCGCATTTTTAAGCTACTTATAGTAGCATTGGCAACAGTCGATTATGCAATTCGGCCAACTGATAAGAACTCGGAATTATTATCGGCTTTATCTTAGATCTTTGTGACAGCATAAAAAGGCTATACGATATTTACCCTAAAATCGGTTAGTATTAAAAAATTACCATCACGAAAATTGTCCTGAGCGCGCACCAACAACATTTGCTGGTTCCCGTTGCTACCCCCGGCATTTATCGTTAAAACTTTGAAGTCAATTTTATGCAATTTCAACATGATAATTATTACGTAATCTGTTTTATTTTATTTATCATCTTGACTCACTTTGCGCGAATGCTTATAAAAATTTGTGCATAGAATGAAAAGTTTTGTTCCTTAAAATTGTTGTGTTGTTGTGTTTCCACGCGCTTTATCGGTGATTCTAAAGAATATAATATCGGCTACTTTAACTTATTACTCAGTAAGTAGCGAGTGAAACATTTCGTAACTTTAATTTGCGAGAAAACAACGAAAAAAAACAAAAATTATCTTCTCTTTAAAATTATAGGGCAAAAATTGCAAGGATAATAAAATATGGTCCCAAAAAGTCTATTTCACGTGACGTGACGTCATTTGCCGTATGAAAATCGCCCTGAAAATTTCATTTCGTAAGGCGGTTAGTTAAACATCAATAAAATAAATAAATAATTGCTTTCATAAAAAAATCTGACTAAGCGTTTAAAAATATCAAAAAACTGTCAATCAAGCTAGCTTTTCAAAGACAGGCGCTCCGCTTGTGCAGTGGAGTTTTCCATCTCCAAGTTGGCAGCAGCCACGGACTGTCTGGCCGGCAGGTCAAATGTCAGAGGCCGATGCTCGAGAAAGTAGCGCAGGTTGCAGCTGGCGGCGTTCACAAAGGCCGTCTGGCCGTCCGTGGTGACTCCGTAGGCCTCGTGAATGTGGCCGAACACGTGGAAGGCCGGCTTGACCTGCCCGACCCGCTGCAGCAGGTCGGCGCATCCGGCGCGGATGCCGTTGAACACAAGGTCGCCGTGGCCCAGTGGCGGTCCGTGCGTCATCAGGATGTCCGTGTCGTCCGGGATGTTGGACCAGACCTTGGTGGCGGAGCGGCGACTTCAGGCTGTGATTGAATGCGCAATTTCCGGGTCTTAGGGACTTAGGGAATGTGAAGCTTGGGGAATTTTAGGGGGAATCTGAAGCTTAGGGAATTTTAGGGGAATGTGAGGCTTGGGGAATTTCATGGTAATGTGAAGCTTAGGGAATTTTAGGGAATTTGAAGCTTAGGTAATTTTAGAGAATATGAGGCTTGGGGAATTTTAGGGGAATGTGAGGCTTGGGGAATTGTAGGGTAACTTGAAGCTTAGAGAATTTCAAGGGAATCCAAAGTTCGGGGAATTTTAGGGAATGTGAAGCTCGGGGAATTTTAGAGAATGTGGTGCTTGGGGAATGGTAGGGAGGCTAAGTGAATTTTAGGGGAATGTGAGGCTTGGGAATTTCAGGGGAATCTGAATCTTGGGGAATTTTAGGGGAATTTGAAGCTTGGAGAATTTTAGGGGAATATGAGGCTTGGGGAATTTCAGGGGAATTTAAGGCTTGTAGTATAAATTAAAAAATTCATGTTTGGCGAATTTCCGAAAATGCAATGCTATAAAAATGGAGAGCAAGGAGACAGACGGTTCACCTGAGCAATATCGGCGCCCCTGGCCACATTGAAAGCCATGCTGTGGAACTCGGGAGTGACCGGCGAGCCGTAGATCCTGATGCTGTCAAAGAGTGTTACGCTGGAATCTCTCAGGTAAATGCACTCCCGCCTCAATGCGGCCTCAGCCTCCGCGGAGTAAGCTTCATCGTTGGTATCCAGGCAGAAATCGTGATTGCCGGCAATGACCACCCGCTGGGAGTAGGGGGTGCCGCGTAGCCAGCTGACCACCTGGTCAACCTCGCGGCGGGAGCCACTCATGGTGAGGTCGCCGGCGACAAGAAGCACGTCGCCAGGGGGAAACTGCCAGGGAATTCTGGGGATTTGCAGAATTTATTAAGGATAAATTGCCAGAGTAAAAAGGATCATACTTTTCGATTTAAAATGAATGTTTCAATTTTTTGGCTGCTAGAGTGGTGCCCAGTGTTGAATTTTCAGTTGATAAAATTTTGTTGAAAATACTGTATTTTACAATCACAGAATAAAATATTAAAACTCAAATTTTATTTGGAGCCAACTTGTTCATAACAATATTTCTAATTATCTATTATTAGAATACCTATCTATAAATTAGAAATTTTATATACCCCTATCTATCTGAGGATATTACTCATTTGAAGATCTAAATATATTTCATTGTTAGACAAAAGGGCATTGAAATGATTCCAAAATCTAGAGATATCATCTTTTTCTTATATTGCATTTATTTTTTTGTGATCTTAGGACATTTAAAGTCCCATGCTTAAGGATATTTGTTATTGAAAAATGATAAAATAGTTGAATAGAGATTGTTTTAGTAATTGGCAAGTAGTTTTATATAAAATAGAAAATCATATAAATGGGGGTTTGGGAGAATTACAAAATAGTCAAATTTCAGGATTTGATTATAAAGTCATATAAATTCTAATTCATAGCAATGATTTTTTAATAAACAATTTTCTGATAATTTAAAATATTTATTCTTTATTTTAAAACCTCAGCCAAATCATATTAAATTGACTTTTTTATTTTCTTATTTATTGGAAAAGAATTAAGCTTTTGAATGAGTTGTTTGATTTTATATTAATTTTAATAATAAAGTTAGGAAAGTAATTTATAAAAATAGCTATTAAATTCCCTCTAATATTCTAGTATGCAGGATTATTCCTCATCCCTAATTTTTAGTCCTGGATTACTATAGAGTATTGGGTTATTTGAGCCTGTAGGATTGTACTTATATATTGCTTTTATTTGCTGTCTAGCTTTGTAGTTTTCTCTACAATGTGCTCATGTATGTTGATTTGTCTTGTCTAACATACAATTTGGCTAGCTAGTGTGCATTGTGCATACATATGTATAGAATATACATTGGTAGATTTATCCCTCATACATGCAAGTACAAGTTATATTAAATAGCCTGCAACCATTCAAATCATTGAAAAATTTCACTAAGATAAGTGAGATATTCAAGAAGCATTGGCAAAAAATCAGCACCAAGCTAAAGTTTATATAATTGAACAAGCAGCATTCTATATATCTGGCTACAATGAGAGCAAGGACAAAGGCAATAATGATGAATTGCAATGACTATACCAGCAATAGGTGACTCTGAAAATTAAATGAATAATTGAAATTATGTTTCAGTAAATAATTAAAGTTTAGATAAATATATATATTTATGACCAAACTAATTTAAATTGCTAAATAATAAATGATATCTGCATATTTTCTTAATAAAAAAGTATATTCTTAGTAAAAAGTCCTTAATAAAAACTGCCAGATTAAATTAGGTTTTTGGACACTGGAGTACTAGAGTATCTGATAATTTACAACTCCTCAGCACCATGCTGATAACTACAAAGTGTTGGATTATTGAGTCTGTGACTATTGGATTGTTAGATTGAATAAGATAATTAGAAAAAAGGCAAAAAACAACTCATAAGAGTGCCTAATTTTTTTTCATAAATAGAACTTAAAATTTTTTAGCCTAAATCTAAATTCCTTATAAAATGAATAGTAATTTAGCAATCAGGCCTAGCATAATAATATATTAATGATTACAAACTAAGCAATAGAACATAGAATATTTGCAGCTAATATAGGGGGTCTAGAGCTAACTAATATTGGTTAAAATACTAAAATCAAATAAATAATTTGGTTAGTTATCTCATTTACCTAACTAAATATTACTGTTTTACTAGGCCCTATGCAATGGTAAAAAAATAAATTTTTATACTGAAGCCTAAAAATATATTATATAAAAGCAGAAGCAATGTATAAAGTACCTGTCATTTCTTATTCTTGTAGGTGTGTGAATGTCTGATATACATACAAAGCGAACTATCTTCTCTGTATTTTGTTTTTGCATTCATTTTTTACTGTAGTCAATAAGGTCATCAACAACCTCGCAGTGGTATTTAGGTCTTAAACCATGAAACCACTTCCGATACAGTTTGTTGGGATTCGAAGATGACATTAAGATAGTCAAGCGGATTATGATTTTTATCAAGTGCTAGGCCGCCCGACGGACAGTCCGTGATAGAAGTATTAGTAAGCCTAAGACAAGATGATTTTTATTATTGAGTCAACTTTACGCAAGCGTGACGCTCATACACGCCAGAGCCGATTGAATCAGCGCCAAATCATTCGTTGTAAAATAAATATGCTTCTAAAATTATTATTACCGTGAAACCGTCTTTTAGAAAAGAATTTATCACAAAATGCATGATATTAATCCCTATAAAAGAATTGCACTTCTGCTTAAACCTTATGGTGTCATAATCTTTCACAAAGTCCTATTATAGTAGTGCAAGTTAGGAAGTCGAGGAAATACAATGGTTGACCATTGTTAACTAGCCATACTTACAGTGATAACGTGGTAAATATTTTCTTTACGACTTGCCACAATCAATTCATGTGTTAAAACCTGACGTTATGTCAATTTTAAGCGTTTGTAGGCAGTAATATTTAGGAAATATTAGGTTTAAAGTGTTGAATCTTTCGTCTCCCAACGAAAATAATATCATGTTCAACTTGCGCATACAATGTATAATGCTAATTGCAATTAGATATTGCTCGATTAAATCTTAATAAAATAGAGTATTACATAAAATTTTAGGCAATAGTATACAGACTAGCACCCTTAGACCCCCCCTCCGGGGGGTCCTGAATGTAAACACTTAAAACGTTTCGAAAGAAATTTAACCCACAAGATTCAGATTCATGTATTTAGCAAAAAGTTAATTAACAACCACCCTATTAAAATTAACAACCACCCTCAACAAATTAACAACCACCCTGAGAAAGTTAACAACACCCTCAGAAATTTAACAACCAATCCCAGCAAGTTTACAACCACCTTGTCCAAGTTAAAAACCACCTTGAGCAAGTTTACAACCACCCTCAGAAAGTTAATAACCACCCTCATCAAGTTAACAACAATCATTTGCAAATTAACAACTAACCTCAGCAAGTTTACAACCACCCTGAGAAAGTTAAGAGCCACCCTCAGCAAGTTAACAACCACCCTCAGCAAATTAACAACCACCCTCAGAAAGTTAACAACCACGCTCAGAAATTTAACAACCAACCGGCCCCAGCAAGTTTACAACCATTTTGAGCAAGTTTAGAATCACCTTGAGCAAGTTTACAACCACCCTCAGAAAGTTAAGAACCAACCTCAGCAAGTTAACAACCATCCTCAGCAAGTTAACTACCCCCAGCAAATTAACAACCACCCTCAGAAAGTTAACAACTAATCTCAGCAAGTTTACAATCATCCTCGGAAAGTTAAGAGCCACCCTCAGCAAGTTAACAACTATCCTTAGCAAGTTAACTACCTCCCTCAGTAAATTAACAACCACCCTCAGCAAGTTAACTACCACCCTCAGAGAATTAACTAACCCCCTCAGCAAATAACAACCCCGCTTAGCAAGTTAACAACAACCCTCAGAAATTTAACAACCACACTCAGTAAGTTAACAACCAACCTCAGCAAGTTAAAAACCACTCTCAAAATGCTAACTACCACCCTCAGTAAGTTAACAACAACCCTCAGAAATTTAACAACAAACCCCAGAAAGTTTAAAACCATCCCCAGCAAGTAAAAATCGCCTTTAGAAAGTTAACAACCACCCTCAGCAAGTTAACAACCCCAGTAAGTAAACAAACATCCTCAGCAAGAAAACAACCAACCTCAGTAACGTAACAACCACCCTCAGCAAGTTAACAACCACCCTCAACAAATTAACAACCACCCTCAACAAATTAACAACCATCCTCAACAAATTAACAACCACCCTCAACAAATTAACAACCACCCTCAACAAATTAACAACCACCCTGAGAAAGTTAGCAAGTTAACTACCACCCTCAGAGAATTAACTAACCCCCTCAGCAAATAGCAACCCCGCTTACCAAGTTAACAACTACCCTCAGAAAATTTACAACCACCCTCAGCAAGTTGATAACCCCTCTTAGCAAATGACATTATGACGCAATCCTTGAATTATATGATATCACATAAACCTGGAATCATGATCGCCTTAAATCTTAATAATACATCAAGCTTGAATCATTATAAAGTAAAAGCCCCGCGTCGTGATTGAATCATGATGATGCGTAAGACTTAAATTATAATGATGCATGAAACTTGAAGCATTAGAATGCAAAGACCTAGAATTAAGTTGACAATGTAGCCCTAATCATAATAATTCATGATTTATAGCTCTTGAATCAGGACAATTTTTTGTGACAAATAAGCCTCAAATTATTTTAACAGGTTAGCCTGTAATGATAACGTTGCATAATTGCAGAATCATGTTAACAAACTTTTGCCGTAAGGATAGCACAAGATCCAAAAATTGTTATGAGGCATAAACCTAGAATCATGATTATTCAAGAGCCTAAAATCATGATTATTCAAGAGCCTAAAATCATAATTATTCAAGAGCCCAGAATCATGATGACAAAATAGCCTACAATCATGATGACAAAATAGCCTACAATCATGATGACAAAAGAGCCTAGAATCATGATGAAAAAAGATCCTAGAATCAGAATGACTCATAAACCTAAACTTATAACGAAATATGAGCTAAAATTGTTGATTGATAAGCATGAAATCATGATGACGAATGAAAACAGAATTAAAACAGAATGACAATGAGCCTCGAATGATGATTACGGATAGGACTTGAAACTGAAAGCCAAATAAGCCTCGAATGATGATTATGGATAGGACTTAAAACAGAATGACAAATGAGCCTCGAATGATGATTACCAATAGGACTTAAAACCGAATGACAAATGAGCCTCGAATGATGATTACCAATAGGACTTAAAACAGAATGACAAATGAGCCTCGAATGATGATTACCAATAGGACTTGAAACCGAATGACAAATGAGCCTTGAATGATGATTACCGATAGGACTTAAAACAGAATGACAAAGAGCCTCGAATCATGATTACCGATAGGACTTAAAACAGAATGACAAATAAGCCTCGGATGATGATTACAGATAGGACTTAAAACAGAATGACAAATAAGCCTCGGATGATGATTACAGATAGGACTTAAAACCGAATGACTAATGAGCCTCAAATGAGGATTACTGATAGGACTTAAAACAGAATGACAAAGAGCCTCGAATCATGATTATGGATAGGACTTGAAACAGAATGACAAATAAGCCTCGAATGATGATTACGGATAGGACTTAAAACAGAATGACAAAGAGCCTCGAATGATGATTACCGATAGGACTTGAAACAGAATGACAAAGAGCCTCGAATGATGATTACGGATAGGACTTAAAACAGAATGACAAATGAGCCTCGAATGATGATTACGGATAGGACTTAAAACAGAATGACAAAGAGCCTCGAATCATGATTACAGATAGGACTCAAATCAGAATGACAAACAAGCCTTGAATGGTAATGACGAATAAACCTTGACACAGGATGACAGATAACTCTAGAATTATGAAACCTGGAATGATAGGTTTGCAACTGCGCCTACCATTATGCTTGACTATCAAGCTTATAATCACGCCATGGAAAAAATAGGACGCACGCTTAAGAAATTTTAGCCAGGGATAATTAAATTTTTCCTTCTTTTAGACTCACCAATCAGCATTGTGCTCGAGGAATACTTTTTAACAGATTTTGGCTTGTTGTACTTTTCTCCATGAAGCAGAACTAATAGCAACGATTTTAACACGATACATGAATGGTTTAATTTGACTGCAGGGCTGCCACATGGCTGCTTCTTATATATGCTCACTCTTTTAAGCCAAATTTGCCAAGTTCAGTACTCTAGCTAGGCAAAAAATCATTACTAAAGAAACGTACACACAATGCCTGAGCATTTTTCTCTTAACCCTTGGCACCACCAGTCAGACAAAGTTGGAACAGTACTCTAGCTAGGTGCGAAAATTTTAATCTTCACTTACTGCCAACACAATTCAGCCAAACATGGAACTGTGTACTCTAACTTTATGACGCAACGTTTTTACAATCAAAATTTTGACAATGCAGTGATTGGGACTGTGGGCTCTAACTTTACGACGCAGCCTTTTTAAATTAAATCACTAATTTGACAGTGCAGTGATTGACCATTCATGGCCTCGCTTTGCGCAACTTATTGCAGAAACTTTATGACGCAATCTAATTTAGCTATACTTGGAGCAGTGTACTCTAGCTTTATGACGCAACCTTTTCAAATCACAAATTGGACAGCGCAGGTTTTAAGCATTACTCACTCACTAACTGAGCACAAAACTTTATGACGCAATCTAAAATAAAATCTACTATACTAAATGTCTAATGTGTGTCTGTGTGTGTGTCTGTAGCTGCTCGTAATCTCCGTAACGATGTAGAGCTCGAACGGCTCAACCGATTTTGATCAAATTTGCGCCAAAAGATTGCAAATTCTTCGAAGATGAGACCGTGAAAGTTTGCAAGCTCTGCTACAAGTGGAAGGGGATTAAATATTCGAAAAACGAGTTTTTCCTATGCTTTCAATGCGAGGCCAACAAAGGTCAAAGTTGGCACTGTCAGAATGTTGATTTTATTTTAGATTGCGTCATAAAGTTTTGTGCTCAGTTAAAATTCGCGGGCCAATAATTCTCAAACTCTGCACTGTCTAATTTTTTATTTGAAATGGTTGCATCATAAAGCTAGAGTACACTGCTCCAAGTTTAGCTAAATTGTCGCGCCGGTAAGAAGAGAATATAAATTTTCTCACCTAGCTAGAGTACACTGCCCCAACCCTAGCTTAATGGTTGTGCACAAGGGCAATAGAAAACTGCTCAAGCGATCTGTGTACATTTCATTAGCGATTGATTATTTCTCGCCCAGCTGGAGAGCCAACATTGAATAAATTGGCTTAAAAGTGTGGATGCTTGAGCGAAATATTTTTATTTAAGTAGCCGTGGGCCGTTCAGTGAATTTGCCAATCATGTCTCGAGTCAGTAAGTAAAGAATGTTAGTTTTTGTAGCCCTGTTAGATTGAGAAAACTTTTCAACGAAGCAAAAGCTGTTTAAGAGGTCTTCGTCGAGCTCGATACTGATCGGTAAGTCTGATAGCCTGCCAAATCTTAAAATGTGATTAGCTTAATTTTCTTAAAGCGCATGTGTCTTCGATAAGGCGTTATAATAGCGACTTCCTACCTGCTCGCAGGATTTTTATCTGCTGTAGTGACTTTCCTACAAGCTCGGAAAGCGATCTTCTACCTTTTAGAGAATTCCTACATGCTCATGGGGATTCGCAAACTACTCGGGAGATTTTCTAACGACTCTTATAGATTTTCTGACTGTTAGGGTGCTGGGAGACTTTCTAACTGCTGGTGGATTTCTGACTGCTCCAATGGGATTTTCTAAATGTTCTGGGGAGCTCTGCTACAAGTGGAAGGGGATTAAATATTCGAAAAACGAGTCTAATGCTCCAACTTTAGAGCTTGGGGGAACTCGGGAGATTTTCTAACGACTCTTATAGATTTTCTGACTGTTAGGGTGCTGGGAGACTTTCTAACTGCTGGTGGATTTCTGACTGCTCCAATGGGATTTTCTAAATGTTCTGGGAGACTTTTTTACTGCTCAAGGAGGTTTTCTTACTGCATCGGGAAGTTTTTCCAACCGCTAGAAGGGGATTTTCTGAATGCTCGGGGAGATTGCCTGTCTGATTGGGGGATTTCAAACTTCTCGGGGAAATTTTCTAACTGATTAGGGGATGTCTAATGGCTTGGGAAAATTTTCTATCTGATTTAGAGATTTCTAAGTGTTTCAATGGAACTTTTTTACTGCTAGGGGATTTCTTGACTGTTCGATTGGTATTTTCTGCCTCTTTCTATCTGATTGTGGATTTCTAACGGCCCGAAGGGAAAGTTCCAACTGCTGGGGGGATTTCTAACTGCTCGAAAGAGATTTTTTGTCTGCTTGGGGGTTTTAGACTGCTCTAGGAAATTTTCTGTATGCTTGGGGGATTTCTAACTGCCCGAAAGGGGACTTTTTAAATGCAACGGGAGACTTTTTTTACTGCTCCGGGAGATTTTCTAAACTACTCGAAGGGGACTTTCTAACTGCTTGGGGAACTTTTCCACCCGCTGGGGAGATTTCAGACTACTCGGGGATACTTTCTGTCTGCTTGGGGGATTTTAGTCTGCTCGGGGAAAGAAAGTTTCTATTTGATTTGGGAATTTCCGACTTCTCAAAAGGGATTTTTTTACTTTTTAGGGGATTTCAGACTGCTTGGGGGAAGTTTCTATTTGATTGCGGAATTTTTGACTTTTCAAAAGGGATTTTCTAACTGCTTGGGGGATTTTAGTCTGCTCGGGGAAATTTTCTGACAGCTTGGGGATTTCTAACTGCCAGAAGGGAGTTTCTAAATGCTGGGAGATTTCTGTTTGCTTTGAGGATTTTTTGTCTGTTTATGGAGATTTCTATCTGATTCCGGGGATTTCTGACTGCTGCGAGGTTTCCAACTGCTTGAAGGAGATTTTCTAACTGCTCAGGGAGATTTTTTGTCTGCTTGGGGATTTTCTTAACTGCTCAGGGAGACTTTCTAACTGCTTGAAAGAGATTTTCTAACTGCTGAATGAAATTTTCTATCTGATTAGGGGATTTCTAACTGCTTGGTTGTTTTCGGACTGCTCGAGGGGGATTTTCTAAATGGCCCGGGGATTTTCTGTCTGCTTCGGGGATTTTCTGTCTGCTCAAGGAGATTTTATAACTGCTCGGTGTGATTTTCTATCGGGAATTTTCTAACTGCTTGGGTGATTTTTTTCTGCTCGGGTAATTTTTAGGTTGATTTGGGGATTTTTTAATGCTGCAGGGGGATTTCTTAACTGTTTGGGAATTTTTTCTAACTCCTGCTGGAGATTTTTTACTGCCCGGGAACTTTTTTGTCTGCTTGGGGGATTTCTAACAGCTCCAGAATATTTTCTACCTGATTTGGGGATTTCTGACTGCCCGAACTGGACTTTTTTACTTCTTGGGTGATTTTTGACTGCTCGAAGGGTCTTTCTAAATGTTTGGGGAGATTTTCTGCTTGCTTGGGAAGATTTTCTAACTGCTCGGAGAGGACTTTAACTACTTAGGCGATGTCTGACTGCTCGAAGGGTATTTTCTGTCTGCTTGGGAAGATTTTCTAATTGCTAAGGGAGGTTTTCTGTCTGCTTCGAGGATATCTTCTTACTGCTCAAAGGGGATTTTATAAATGTTCGGGTAGTCTGCTTGGGGAATTTTCTGGTTACTTGGGGGAGTTCTGACTGCTCAGGGAATTTTCTCTTTGATTGGAGGATTTCTGACTCCTAGAAGGGGATTTTCTATCTGCTGGGGGAATTTTTCTGTCTGCTTGAGGGGCTTTCTACCTGACTGCTGGGGAAAGATTTTCCGACTGCTCGCAAAAGTTTTTTCTATGTTTAGGGGATTTTTGACTGCTCGGGGAAAGAAAGTTTCTATTTGATAGGAATTTCCGACTTCTCAAAAGGGATTTTCTAACTGCTGGGGGGGATTTTTTCTGTTCGTGGGTTTTCTAACTTATCCTGGAGGAAGATTTCTCGGCTGCTCGAAAAATTGTTTAGCTGCTTGGGTGATTTCGGACTGCTTTAAGGAGATTTTCTAACTGCTCAGGGAGATTTTCAGTCTGCTTGGGGATTTTCTAACTGCTCGAGGAACTTTTCTGTCTGATTAGGGGATTTCTAACTGCTTAAGTGTTTTCGGACTGCTTGAGGGGGATTTTCTAAATGGTCCGGGAGATTTTTAACTGCATGAGGAGTTTTTCTAACTGCCTCGGGTGGATTTTCTAACTGCTTGATCGGCATTTTATAACTGCTCATGGAAATTTTCTGTCTGCTTGGGGATTTAATACTGTTAGCACAATTTTTTCTATCTTATCGGGGCTTTCTAACTGATTGGATGATTTTGGACTGCTCGAGAATATTTTCTAAATTCTCCAGGAGTTTTTTAACCGCATGAGGAGTTTTTCTAACTGCCTCGGTAGATTTTCTAACTGCTTGAAGGGGATTTTTTAAATGCACCGGAAGATTTTTCAGCTGCCTCAGGTAGAATTTCCAACTGCTCATGAGATTTTTTTGCTTGGGATTCTTTGTCTGGTTGGGAAATTCTCTGTCTGTTGGGGGGGGGTATTTTTTAACCCGAAGATTTTTCTTCTCTCGGGGCTTTTCGGTCTGCTTAGGGGATTTTTAACTGCCCGGGAAAGTTTCTATTTGATTGGGGGATTTTCTAACCGCTGGCGGGGTTTTTTACTTTACTGCTGGGGGAAGATTTTTTGACTGCTCTCAAAAATTTTCCAGCTGCTCGGAAAGATTATCTAGCTGGTTGGGAGATTTTTCAAGTGCTCGGGGCAATTGTCTAATTGCTCGGGGAGACTTTCAGTAGATTTTCTGAATACACGGAAGGATATTATGCTTTTAGGGAGACTTTAATTTTGCTGCAGAGATTTTCTGGCAGCTTAGGGAGATTTCCGTTGAGTACATGAGTGATTTAAGATGCCTGTCTGCGCCCCCCTGGGGGGCACCGAAGAGCTAGTCACCATTCTGACAGTGCCGACTTTGACCTTTGTTGGCCTCGCATTGAAAGCATAGGAAAAACTCGTTTTTTCACGGTCTCATCCTCGAAGAATTTTCAATCTTTTGGTTAAAATTTGATCAAAATCGGTTGATCCGTTCGAGCTCTACATCGTTACAGAGATTACGATACATACATACATACATTAGACATTTAGTATAGTAGAATTCCGTTCCACTTTTACTTACAAATTATTTGCATTAGCACAAAATTCTATTTTTCGGATTGGTAAACTAAATAAATAAAAACAAAAGAATATTAAAATACATTTCATTTACAAATTAAGCAAACAATGTTAGCTGTAAAACAGATTTAAGTTAAAAAAAAATTTTTTCTAGATATATAAAGTTTTGCAACTTGTTGTCAAGATACTGTTAATTCATATTTTGACAGCATGAATAGTTCGCTCGTGATCGTCTAATTTTCAGTTTCTTTCGTCTTAAAATGCCAGAAGAAGAAGAGACAACAATGTCTAAGCCTCAAATTTTTTGTTGAAAGGACCCTTGCCGTCATTAAACCTGAAGCACTTCACCATGCTGATGAGATTAAAGATGTGATTACTCACTCAGGATTTTCGGTTCTTCAAAAGCGAAAAGTTCAGCTGACACCGGAGAAAGCCAGTGAATTTTACACAGAACATTTTGGGAAAATGTTTTTTCCAAGTCTTACTACCTACATGAGTAGTGGTCCAGTCGTTGTTCTAGTTTTGGCTAAAGAGAAAACTGAGCGATTAGTTCCTGGCGACAGCTAATTGGACCAACAAGCTCTCTTATTGCAAAACAAACCCACCCTGACTGTCTGAGAGCGAAATACGGAACAGATGACCAACAGAATGCCTTACATGGTAGTGACAGTTTCACAACTGCTGAGAAAGAAATTCGATTTTTCTTTCCTGACAGCATCGTCGAGCCAATACCCACTGGAGAGGCGGCCAAATCTTACCTTGCCCGAGCAGTAAATCCTACAGTTCTCAAGGGATTGACAGAGCTTTGCAAGAAAAAGCCCGATGATCCTATTACGTGGCTCGCAAATTGGCTTTTGGAAAATAATCCCAACAAACCAAAGGTAATAATTATATTTTTATTTACTTCTATTGTTCAATGTTCTTTGCTGTACAAGCGTATTTACTATGATTTTTTCATTACACAAAAAGTAAAGAAATGAAATACGCTGTATTTCATGAGGAAATCTTCCTTATGAATAAGTTCTCCCAAAGTTGTTCTTATAAACAGCCTTTACTCAAGTTATAGGAAGATATCAATGATATTATTTTCTTTGAATTCCTCAAATTACAAGAAGCTTTCCCTATAACTTCGATGCATGAAGAATAGCTTATTATATTTATTGAATTATATATTTCTACAAAAATGCAAATATTCTGTATAGCTTTGCTTTATTTACTAAAAAAATTTCTTTTGTTAGTAAGCATGAAGTTTCTTTGTTTAATAAATACAATATCAAAAATACTTTGCCAATATACCACACTAAAGAGTTAAGCATTTTTTATCCTATAAAATGCATTGATCCCAAATTTTTTGCAGGTTTGGTAGCAACAGCTACAAGGTCGAAGAGCCAGACTCTTGAACTACTGATGGAGCAAGGAAAAACTTAATCCTGTATTTGCGATCTGCGAATTTCATTGATGTTCTCAACCTTTTTATTGTTTTTCGAGTTGCTAAAAAACACAGGATTTTCTGTCATCTAGCGGAATTCTCCTTTAAAATGAGTCCACACGCATTTCAAATGCTTGCCTGTTAAATTCCATTTGCACATCAAATAAAATTGCAGTTTTATATTTTTCAGAACTTTGCACACTACAAAACCTTTAATGGCAGATTTGCTTTAATTAGTAGAATGCAAGACGGGGCTTTCAGGCCAGTAAGAATCGCCCTTTTCCATATGTGCCTATAACTAAATTAAATATCCCCAGGCACTTCAGCAAAAAAAGGGTACCCCCCCCCCCTTTTAACCAAAAGGCACCAGATCCCATTCACTAGCCTAAATTTAATATGTCCCCATAGATTCGTATCTTTTCCCCAATGGGTCCTCTGGGACAGAGGAAAAAACTGGGACAGCCACAAAAACCTCGTAAAATGCAAAAAAATCATAATCCATAATCCACTATTTTGTTTATCCCAGCGAGTTCAATGCACTTTACCCTTTCATCCGGACACTAAACCTAAGCCTCATTCTAGCAACTTAAACACATTTAAGCATCGACTCAGGGTATTCACCCCGAAAAAAAATTTTTAATTTTCAATAAAAATGTTTCCAAACGTCTCTCCAGGATCGTACTATGTTAAGCCTCATCCCAATTACAAATCTAAGTACCAATGCAAGAAGGAATGCAAAGAATATATGAAAAAATTCTGGCCTAACATTGAACCAACCATCCCGAATCTTAATCATGCGGTTAAGATTCACTGGCATTATTTGCATGGAGTAACAATTAAAGATTACGACAGCTACTACAACTTTGCAGAAATTATTAAGCAACTCTAATTTATTTCATTTTATTTTTTTCTCTCACATTCTTTCTATAATAATTGTCATAGCAAACTCTTCACCGTTAAAATCAACAGCTTCTCCGTCCTCTGTCTCAAACTGTAGCACTATTTCATTAATTTCTTTGTTACAGAGCACAACTCTTTTTACTGGATTGGGTTTTTCATGAATATTTAAACTGTTTACAATATTAAGTCACAAAACACAAGCCATGAAATAGCGTGCGACTAAATAGCGTGAGACTCCATTAGGCTAAACACTAGAATGTCGTTTTACTTAACCAGCCAATGAGCTGCGTGTGTGCCAGGGGAATATTCCCCCCACACACACGCACATACAAATAGATAGGAAAGCTACGGATTTTCCGCGCAACACACACAACACACACGCAGCATAAAACCAGCCAATGAGCTGCGAGTGTGAGTCAAGTTATGGTGTTCAGTTCACTAATTTTTCACAAATTCAGCGATGTCGTTGTGAATTTCTTCTTGTTCACGAGCGGCCTCATCAGCAGCCTCCCCAGCGGCAACAGTATCCTCATCAACAAACTCAACAAACTGCTCTTCGCACCAGTTTGATAGGCTCTTCTCTGTGCGCTTTCCATCTTTGTCCGCCAGCTCAATAGTTTCGTGTTGCATTCTTAGCTGATCCCCGAACCGATCGTCCTCCATCGCCAGGCTTGCAATTGTTTTCTTGAACCTGAGCAAGGTGCTCATGGTGTAGCCAGTGAACAGGAGACTCGGGTATTCTTTACATAGCTTATAGAAAGCTAGGTAATCGCGAAGCTTTCTTATGGTGATGGCAAATTCCAAAGCCAGGGACTCCTCTGTTTTGGAAGTACCGAAGTGATTTAGAATTCTGGCTTGCTCATATTGGGCCATAGCCTTAATAACGTTGAGATTGTCAATGCCCTTCTGCAATGCCTTCCAGTGTTGAACCAGCTGTTGTTGAGTCTCGTTCGCAAGGTCAAGTGCCAAAATTTTTATGATTTCTAAAGTGTTAGTTTGAATTGGTACACCTTGATCTTCAATGGCCGACAACTTCAGGGTGAGATTCCGAAGAAATCGAGCCTCCTCTTGCTGCTCAGCATGCCCAACCGTTGTACCGCGTTCCTTTACGTTTGCTTTGCGAAGTTTTTCAACTCCAGATTCAAACGATGCTACCTCTTCCTTCGTCCAATCGTTCATCAGCAGAGCTACTTCAGTGGGGTCCTTCTTCTGGATGTCCTTCAGGCCGACAATGATTTTTTTTATGCTTTTCATCTGCGCTTCTCTTGCCATTTTTTCGTTTGCAACTTCTCAATAAATTTTTTAGTCTCGCTTAAACGACTGTAGAGCAGAGCAGAGTAGAGCTGATTCAGCAGAAAAAAATGATCGAAATTTATATTTGTTATACTTATGTACAAAATGGAGTGTGCAAATCAATAAAGTCTCTCTATTTTCCATTATTTTCCCACGCTCTTTCCTGTTTCTTTCTTGTCGGTCTCAGGCCGGGCGGTTGCGCGGGCTGTCTGTCTCTCCCTTGATTGATCTGGCCCAGTCCCACGTGGGAACCTGAGCAATTTATGAGCAAGGTACTGCTTTATTTTCTGCTTTTACTGCTTAGAAGAAGGAGAGATTAAAACGCTCTCTCTAGCCCAATTTCTTTCAGCAGTCTTCCCATTTCTTTATTTGGCGCGTGCAATACGAAACCAGCGGACTCACTACCCAAGCAGCCGCCAACCCCCAGCCCTAACTTAGTCTTTCCAAAAATTATTCCTTTAACTAACTTACGTGCAATACTTTCTCTAAACCCGCTCGATGCTCCCATATTGTCTAGCCTTTTAAGCATCTCTTTATCCCACCGATGCTTTTCATTTGGGAAGTCACGGTACTTTATATCATGTTCCATACATACCTCATCAAGTTCATCAACAGGCTCATGACCCGGATTAGGCACATTGTTGGCATCTAATTGAATTTCAAGAGGGTTCAAAGGGCCGCAATACTTATATCCAGGGATTGTCCACCCTCTGTTAGGCTTCGGAAGCTTTTCGATTATTCCGTGAATGTCGGGCATTTTTTTAATTTATTTTTTAAAATAAAATTAAAAAATAATGACTGAGAGCAATTTACAAGCAATCTATTACAATGACAGTGGCTATTTTGTTGGTAAAAATGCCGTCTCCAAATTAACAGAACTCAGTAAAGAACCAAAACAAATAGTAGAAAAATGGCTGTCTAAACAGGCTGTTTACCAAGTGTACTTTCCCCCAGTAAAGTTTACAAGACCCCATTTTAGCATCTATAAACCTAACCAAGCACATCAGGCTGATCTTCTGTTTCTGCCAAACGATTCGGGGTATAAATACGCTCTCACTGTTATTGATGTAGCTTCGCGATATAAAGAAGCAAGGCCGCTTAAAACAAAACAGTCTCAAGCTGTAGCAGACGCTCTGCAAGACATATACGAAAATTCACCTTTAACCTACCCAGAGCTACTCATGACAGATCCGGGGAAGGAATTTTATGGCGCAGTGAAAACACTTTTGCAAAAAAATAATACAAAAATGCGATATGGGCGTGCAGAGCTGCACAGGGATCAAGCTTTCGTAGAAAGATTTAATCTAACTTTAGCCAAGCGACTATTTACTAAGCAAACAGCAGAGGAGCTTAAACTCAAGTCGGGACAATACTACACAAAATGGAAAGACCAACTCCCCACTGTTATTGATCAGCTCAACAATGAAGTAACGCGCTTAACTGGACAAAAACCCACCGAGGCGATTAAGAAAGAAATCGTAAATACCGTGCACAAACCAGCTGTCGCCAACTACCCTAAACTGCCCAGTGTACACTCTCCAGAAATTCTCACTGACTCAGAGTTTCTCCGCTATCTTTATTTGCCGGGAGAATTAGAAAAGGACACAAAGAGAAGGGCGACTGACCCATACTTCAGTCTAGACGTACATAAAATAGACAGGCACTTTACAACAGCAACCGGTGACTACTACTTTCTTTCTCACGCCTTTAATCCTAAATCCCCTACAAGATCGTTCGCAGAGCAGAACTTCTCGTCATTCCAAGTGACACAGAAATAAATTGAAAAAATAAATAAAAAATTAAAAATGTACACAAAATGATCGAAACCAGAACAGTTAATAAAATCAGCAAAATCATCGACTCTAAAAAACCCGGTTCTGTAACTATTAAGGGCATGAAAGTGAAAGTCGATCCGTTACAGCAGCAAATCCATTGTAAAAATTGCAATCACAGCATTACAGATGAAAAGACCGGGGGAATCCTACCTCTCGCTGCACTGATTCCAATCATTGCGGGTGCAGTTGGTGCAGCAGGCGGTGTTGCTGGAGGTGTTGCAACGGCTGTGAAAGCGGGCAATGACAGAGCTCACCAGTTAGAAATGGAGAAAATCGCGAGAGAAAAGGGAGTCACAATTAAAGCGGGCGAAGGCTGCCCCTTGGAAACCTTCGCAACTAATCCCTCGGAAAACGCGGACAACATTTCAAAATCCGACGTCATAAAAGCCATTATGATATTACACAAAGCAGGATTTACAATGCTCCGAATGTGAAAGGATAAAAGCATGGATCTGAACAATAATACTAAAACTAAGCAAAAGTTGTTAGTTTAGAGAAGTTCAAGCAACAGCTGAGGGTGACCACCCAAAAAATTTTTTTAAACTTATAGAAAAAAAACATGCCGAAAGCAAATCCAGCAAAAGATTCTGTAAACTCTTATTTTCTGCAAAATTTTTCACAAAGCCAAAATCTTTCATTTCAGAACAAAAGCAAATATCTTCAAGAACTCTGTAAGCAAAAGTTCAATACAGACCCAGGATACCTGGGCAGCTATGAGAAACAATTAGAAGTAATAAAGCAGCTACAGTCATCAAATCAGTACACCCCAGTAAAAAACCCAGCAGCTGAACACCAACAGAAGAGCTGCAACCTAGTTAAAAAGTACCAAACTCTCACAGGGCAAAATGTACCTAAATACCCACAGAATAAACAGGAACAGGATGACCTGGAAAGAACAATCCACCAAATTGAGTCAGAGATGAACCAAGAAGACATTCAATTTGCAAAGAGAACTTTTACAGACCACTACATAGAGTATAGCATTCCCGTCAAACACAACACAACAACATCCTACGAAACGACACCTGACATAAATGACTTCAGAGATGACATTCAATCAGTTATCAATCACACACTTAAAACTCGCAAAACCTTCAAGCTTCAGCTCTCGTTTTTATTGGAATTTTATATGCCTACGAAGCCTACTGAACATCTTGAATATTACATGACCAGTAAGGCTTCACCCTTTAGTCCAACCGATTCACCAGACCCTTTTCTACAAGAAGTTAGTAAAAAGATTGACGCCTTTACATCAAGAGGTTCTGGTTGGGTTGTTACTGGGATTCGAAAAGTTTCAGTTATGATTTTCAAATTCGATCCCCTTAAAGCTTCTTCTTACCTGGAACTGCCAACAAAGCTCGCCAATAAAAAGGCCTGTATCAACGTAAAGAACTATGACAACTGCTGCGCTTTGTGGGCGGTTTTGTCAGCATTATTGTACGACAAGGATCGAGCCCATCCTGAAAGAACTTCCCATTATAAGATGTACTTTGACAAGTATTTTACCAAGTGTATCAGCAAAGGAATGTTATTTGAGAAAGGAGGTTTAGCAGTCTCTCAAATCCCCAAACTAGAAGAAGTGTTTAATAACAAAATCAGGATCACCGTATTCGAGTGGAATGAAAGCAAAGAGAAAGTTGAAATTGTTAGGAGCAGCAAGAATATTCTAGACGAAGACCCGACCCGACACCCAGCAGCCAGGCGCACTGATGTCGATCTTCTAATAATTGGAAACTTACAGTCCGAAGCCCATTATGTTTGGATTAAAGATCTTTCCAGGCTCCTTCACAAGCAAATGACCAACCACAAAGAAGCCGTATCTATCTGCAGATTGTGTCTTAAGTATTATTGTGGTGGTAAAGAAAGTCGGGAGGCAAAGCTCACAGAGCATGAACTCACCTGTGAGGACCATCCAACTAACTGCTCTCTTCCTTTTGGTAACCAGAAGTATTTACGGTTTAAAAATTATCACAAGATGGAAAAACTTCCCTTTATTGTATTTGCCGACTTTGAATGTTCAATTCTCGAAAATAAGACCCCTGATACCCAGAAAACCCCCGATGCCCCAAAAAAACACGTCCCAAATTCAGTTGCATACGTTTGCATTGGAAATCTCGGACATCTAGGATATTCTGATATCATCGAATGTAACCACTTCTTTGGGAAAGACTGTGTTAAACAGTTTATATTTAAAATGCTAGAGTTACGTAGAAAATTTAGCTCAATCCCACCTGTGCCAATCAATATGACCGATCAGGATGAGATCAATTTTCAATCAGCAACCCATTGCTACATATGCAGAAAACCATTTGAAGACAGTTTAAAGAATCCGAAAGTTAGAGACCATTCACACATTCAAGGAAATTTCAGAGGGGCCGCTCACAAAACCTGCAACCTAAAGCTAAAAAATAACATCCACGATTTAAATATTTTTCTACATAACGCTCGCTCATATGACCTGCACCTAATCGTTGAAAGAATAGGTGAAATAGAGGGCATTCACCTCGACTGCATAGCTGAGAACAAGGAAAAGTTTAAATGCCTCAACATAACAGAGGTGGGGGCGTCCGGTTCACTAAGTGGTTCTTCTGGTTTGGTTAAAATCAAGGATTCTTATCAGTTCCTAGCAGCCAGTCTAGACGCCCTAAGTAAAAATCTAACAGATGAGCAATGCACTTATACAAAAATCCTGGCACAAATATTAGCAAAACAAGATCCCCTGTCTTTCCAGCTACTCAGAAAGAAAGGCTTCTACCCTTATGAGTATGTGACCGGTTCGCACGCTTTTGAAAAGCACATCTTTGAAGGTGAACTTCCACCAAAAGAAAAGTTCTTCTCGCAGCTAACAAACTCAGGAATTTCTGACAAAGACTATGAGCACGCACAAGCAGTCTACAAACATTTCAACTGTCAAAACTTTTTTCAATATCACATGATCTATCTTTACACTGATGTTTTTCTTTTGGCCGATGTGTTTCAAACCTTCAGAAACACCTGGTACACAGCATATGGTCTTGATCCCGCACACTATGTAAGTTTGCCTGCCACCAGCTGGGAATCTTTACTTAAAATGAAATGGGATGAAAACCCAGACTGGTATGTCGAACTTCTAACCGACATTGACATGTACAATTTTATAGACACAGCGAAAAGAGGCGGCATATCAATCTGCGTGAACAGATATGGGAAGGCGAACAATCCATATCTCGAATCTTATGACCCTGCGATACCCACAAATTATATCGTTTATTTAGACGCCAAGAATCTCTATGGCTGGGCAATGAGTCAAGACTTACCTGTGAGAGACTTCCAGTGGCTCCCCGTATCACAAATAAACCCAGCGTTTTCGATACCTGCGATTTACGAGGTTGACGTAGAAATTCCCAATGAACTCCATGATCATTTCTCTGACTTTGCGCCATTCCCGGAGAATATTAACTGCCCGAAGATTATCGAGCACCCAGACGGCTCATGGACCCTGTCTACAGAAAACGAACACACAGCGAAACTCACCCAAAACCTACACAACAAGACTCGCTACAAAATTCATTATAAGCTGCTACAGTACTTCATATCCTTAGGCTGTAGGGTCACAAATGTACATAGGGCCCTCAAATTCACAGAAGAAGCGTGGATGAAACCCTACATAGAAAAGAACACCCAGTTCAGAGCCAAAGCAACCAACAACTTTGACAAGGATCTGTTCAAGCTGGCAAACAACTCTGTATACGGCAAGACTCTTGAAAATGAGCGCAACCGCACGAATCTAAAACTCGTCACCGTTCATGAGCGTGACATCATTCAGAGAAATATTTCTAAACCGACTTTTAAGGAACTTCACGTCTTCAACGATTACTTAGGGGCTGTTCTATTCTATAAGACAAAAGCAACACTCTGCAAACCTATATTTACAGGTGTCACTGTGCTTGATGAATCGAAGCGTCTTATGTACAGTTTCTTCTATGACATGAAACGACAATATGGGGATCGGAGCTCGGTCACAGGCGACACTCGGTTAAAACTTCTTTACACTGACACTGACTCCCTAATTCTAGACATTCAGACTGAGGACATCTATCAGGACATGCTTGAACAAAACCACCTCCCCCAAAACCCTTACGATTTGTCAGAGTACCCAGAATCATTTAAAACTTTGAAAGGTGATCAAGTGTTCGACCCATCCAATAAAAAAGTAATTGGTAAAATGAAAGATGAAAAAGCAGGTGATGTTATCTCCGAATTTATTGGTTTGAGATCAAAATCCTATTTTGTAAAATGCGATGAAAGCGATGAATCAGGAAAAATAATTAAGAAGTCCAAGGGAATTCCAAAGCATGTAGTTAAGAACTCTCTGCATGAAGAAGCCTACAGAGATGCCCTGTTACATAATAAGAAAACTTTACACGAGTTTGTAAAAATTCAGTCTAAGAACCATAATATTTTTACCATAAACCAGAAAAAGATTGGCCTGTCAGGGGCAGATAATAAGAGGGTTATCTTTCAAGACAATGTTACGAGTCTTCCATTTGGGCACTGGAGACTGAAAACGTAGGCTGAATTAAAAAATTTTGACAAAAAAAATAATGACGACAAATATTTTTCTAGAACAGTTGGCAAAAGAACTAGAAATCCCAAACTTTAGAGGCGTCTTTATGAAGGATACATTACCTGAATCCGACCACCCACAAGAACCCAAAAAAGAATTTGGCATCGAAGAATGTGGCATCATGAACTTTGACACTGCTGAGAAACCAGGGTCTCACTGGGTTTGCTGGGTGATTGATCCAAACAGAAAGCATAAGTACTACTACTTTGATAGCTATGGGACGGCTGTTCCTGATGAGCTAAGGGAATATATGGGAGCTCCAAAAATCTACCGCTCAGACTTTATTCTGCAGGGGCTTAGCAGTGATATTTGCGGAGAGCTGTGTATGACTGTTTTATATGCAATGACTAAGACTCGAAAAAGCTATAGGGAAATCATTTTAAGTTTAAATGTTTAGCTTTTCTTCGAAGCGTGTTTGATTGCATAGTTTTTGAAGACAGTTTCGATATCATTTCTCAATTGGCTCATGTCATCAATGCTATTCAAATTCAGACGTACATGTTGCTCACTAAGCTGCTCATAAAGTCTTTGAATGCTTTGAAACTCGTCCTCTGAAATGAACTTGTCTTCTATTGCTTTTGAAATGTAGCCGGTGATAGAAGACTGGATGCTTTTCTGTTTTGCTTGCATTTCCTGTAGATGCTTTAGCTTCTGGCGTCTGTTTCGAGTTAGAGCTCCTGTAACCGCTGAAATGAGCCCACACGAGGCCACAATAATTCCAAGTGGAATGGCGACTGGTGCGGTGATGATGGGAAGTGTAGAAACAGCAGCTGCAGATCCGCTTAGAATTGACACTGACCCGAGAACCATATTAATATACTCGAAAGCTTGACACTGTCTGTTAAAGCGTTTTAGTTTGTTAGAGTTTTTCATAAGGGCGGTTTCAATGTCATTTCGCATTTTCTGAATCTCTACAAGTCGGAACTGTTGAGAGTTGCAGGTAAAAGTATTGATTGTAGGATAAAGATTTGGTACGATGGGTTGGTTCAATTGCTGATTTGATTGGTATTGTTGACTTTTCGAATACTGGGGTGCACTTGGTGTTACAGGTGCCATATTTGGTGCCATATTTGGTGCCATAGGCGGGTCATACAGAGAATCATTTTCGGCCATTTTTTATAGCTAAAAAATATTTTTTCTATTTTTCGATGCCCTTTGCACTTCTGTTGCTTTTCGTACAATCTCCTCTGAAGTGTTAGCTCGCCGCCTAGCCAATAGGGCGTCTTCAATGTCAATGTCAGGGAGATTGTGCTGTCGTTCCAGGCGACTAATTCGTCTCAAAGTTTTTCCCCACTTGTTATAAATTCTATCCAAATAGCTTGTGTGCGTGGCAACATCTCTTTCTATCTTTTTTATTTTTGCTACATTTTGATTAATGGTTGTTCTCAAAGTAGTCAACAACGCATCAGTCTCAGCTTTTGAATAGGAATCAGAAATACTTCTATTAGTTCGAGGTACCCCCACATGTGTTGTACCCCCAGAAAGCACCCGTGAAACTCCTACCTTAGTCATATTTAAAACCGCTGCCCTTTTTAAGATCGGCTCTCATCTTAGCATAAACGGATGGATCAATGCTATCAGCGCTTGGTGCCAATGAATTTGGCGCGAGTGGTTGAACATTTTGTTGAACATCATTTATAGTGTCCTTGATCTTCTTCGCAGCTGTGACTACACTTCCCGCCGCCTCGGCAGCATTTTTTATATTTTCTTTGTTCTCACTGATGACTTTAAAATCTTTGCCCCCTGGGCGATCAAATCAGCAATACCGTTACCCGATCGCTCTTTTCTTGGATAATGACCTGCTGGAAAAAGTCCAGATCCTCTTTTAATGAGCTTTAATTCATTCTCATCGTAGTATTTAGGGACGTCTTTTTCGAAGATTAGTGGCATTTTTTATGTGAAAAAAATTATTTTTTATTGAACCTTGAAAGTAAAAGTTCTCTTGCTCTTTTATCGATGTACTTCTTTTCTAGCATTTTATCAAGAATATGAACAAACTCTTTTCTATTCTCATCCTTTAAACCTGTCTTTGCTGCTCCTAGGAGAACGACTAGTCGCTTGTAGACTTCAGGCATCCCTGTGCCGGTTTTCCCGGTTTTTGTGGAGCTTCCGGATTGAAATGAATCTTCTGTTGTGGCTGATGTCTCTGGTGATGTCTCTGGTGATGTTTCTGGAGATCTAATGTCTTGCCTTGGTGTGAAAACTCTGTTTGAAATTCGCTGCATTCTATCTGGTGAGAATTGTTCTAGATGCCTCCATACTTGTGGATTTGCCGTTTTGTAATTAGCTACTTGAGTTGGATCTGCTGTCTCAAGTTGAGAGAGTACATCTTCTTCTGTTAATTTTTTAGGGCTTTGTTGCTGTTGAGGGGTCTCTTGTTGTTGAGGGGTCTCTTGTTGCTGAGGTATCTCTTGTTGCTGAGGGATCTCTTGTTGCTGAGGGATCTCTTGTTGCTGAGAGAGTTGTTTTTGCTGTTCGAGGTAATTTATGACTTCTAGCTGATCTGGCAGGTCGAACCATTGTTTAAAGTGCTTATACTTTCTAAAGCTGTTTAGGTTTACCCCATTGTCATGTAAAAATTTGAGTATGTCAGGGACTTTAAGGATGTCTATGTCTCTTTGTAAAGCAAAAGTCACCAGATCTTTGTAATTTTTTAGCTGTTTCGCAGAAATAGTTTCTTGATTTTTAGTCATGAAGTTGAGCAATACTTGGGTGAAAGCAACTTTCTTTGAGGTGTTTTCTCCGACCCCGACCGCGCCTTCTTTGATGACTCCAATACTTTCTTTCGTTATCTCAAGATGATAATCCACAGGATCAGTAGAAATATTTTTACGCCAGACACTAACACCAAAGACGAGTTTGCCTTCATATTCTACTGGCCCAAAGAAGTTATCTGTTACTTTCAATTTTTGCTGAGATGAATCGCCAGGTGGAATTTTATTCAGCGTATTCAGCGTATTTCGTATGTTTAAGGAGTTTAGCGTGTCGAACGGGAGTACAGAGCTGGAGAGAATTGCCAACTTTGGTGTAGTGTATGACACTCATTGTCTCATTGAAAACCCAGATTTTATTCAACTTGGTAGCGGCGCTGGCTTCATCCCTAATGAGGAGAAAGGAGACGTAAATGATTCAGGTTATACAAAGAGAAAGGGGAGATATAACTATGCATTGACGGGTGCTGATGATGGCGCAAAGAATTCTCAGTATAGACATGTAGATATATTTGTACCTTTGAGATTCATGAGCGGGTTCTGCAATACTTTTAATCGCCTGACCAGCAACTTTAGTTACACATTTAGGCTTACCAGGGACGATCGCAACAGGAGTGTTTGGACAGGAGCTGAGCATACTAGAATGGAAGTTAAGCTAGCAGGAGTTGAGTTGTACTTGGAACTCATTGAACCAAAGACAGCACTGAAAGCTGAATATTTGAAGGCTATTGAAAAAGACATTGATGTTGCTTACACAGCTTACATGTGCAGGGATGAACGCAATGAAAGAAGGCAACAGATTTGTATTAAGGAGGGTTCTTGCAGCAACCCAAGGTACATTATTGTCAGTTTGAGAGATCCATTAACTATAAGTCGTTATGAACATGGAAATGTGCGAACAATTCAGCATGAAATCAGTGATAATCTTTACCCGGCAATGCCACAGAATGGAGATTTTGCAACAAACAAAATTAGTCAATTTTACTGCGAGCTGGTTGACTTAGCCGTAAAGGAGAACAACGGAATCGCTATTACGGCATGGCAGTACAAGACTCTTTTCCCCATTTTCGGTGCAGACGTGTCGGCCAGGCAAATGCCTACTGACAACAGTCCGGTGAATATTGTGACCAATATCGACAGAAGTGAGGCTACACCTGTTGACCTTTTTATCATCTATGCATTTGAGAGGAAAATTAAGCTGAACATGATTAATAATTCTTCGAGTAAGGTTTAAAATATTTTTTTTGTAAAAAAAATGGAAGCGATTGCTGAAAGACTAAACAATATCGTGTCGCATTCGAAGGAAAGTATCCCAATTACAATAACTGGTCGACTTACAGATTCAAGTGGAACTTTTATTGAAAAACTTGAGCAACCCATTCGTCTGGACCCAGAGGCAAACTACCATGTTTATCTCAATGACTTTACTGGCTGGTCAAATGTCCCCAACGTGACAGAAAAGAATAACATGTTTTATTACAAATGGAAACAAAGTGGAGGCGAAGTGAAGGAATTTCCGGTTAAATTCCCTGTGAGCACACAGAGCGTGGACACTTATAACTACTTTCTGGAGAACGTTTTTACCAAAAGGGGGCATTTTGAAACTCCTGATGCTAGCAAACCCGAGAATAAACTTTTTCCTGTTAAATTGACCTATGATCTCACTGTAATGAGAGTGGTTATGCAAGTTCATAAAGACGCAGAGGTAGAGTTTAAAGACGGCACCTGGTATCGAGAGTTGGGATTTGAAAAGAAAGTTTACAAGGCGGAAACTGCAGCTCCACCTACAGCTCCTTCGCCGGGGGCGGTTATGTTGAGCCGCCAGCCAGCACGCGGTTTATTTATGGCAGAAAATATCGCAGACATTGTTAAGAGTTTGAACATTTTGATCCGAAGCAATCTCAGTCTGTACTGGGTCTTCAAGGGAAAACGAACAAATATTTTGTACAACATTTCTAACTCTGTTGCTGGTGGACAGATGATTGTTGAGAAACCCAATCCAGTAAAAAGAGTTGTGCTCTGTAACAAAGAAATTAATGAAATAGTGCTACAGTTTGAGACAGAGGACGGAGAAGCTGTTGATTTTAACGGTGAAGAGTTTGCTATGACAATTATTATAGAAAGAATGTGAGAGAAAAAAATAAAATGAAATAAATTAGAGTTGCTTAATAATTTCTGCAAAGTTGTAGTAGCTGTCGTAATCTTTAATTGTTACTCCATGCAAATAATGCCAGTGAATCTTAACCGCATGATTAAGATTCGGGATGGTTGGTTCAATGTTAGGCCAGAATTTTTTCATATATTCTTTGCATTCCTTCTTGCATTGGTACTTAGATTTGTAATTGGGATGAGGCTTAACATAGTACGATCCTGGAGAGACGTTTGGAAACATTTTTATTGAAAATTAAAAATTTTTTTTCGGGGTGAATACCCTGAGTCGATGCTTAAATGTGTTTAAGTTGCTAGAATGAGGCTTAGGTTTAGTGTCCGGATGAAAGGGTAAAGTGCATTGAACTCGCTGGGATAAACAAAATAGTGGATTATGGATTATGATTTTTTTGCATTTTACGAGGTTTTTGTGGCTGTCCCAGTTTTTTCCTCTGTCCCAGAGGACCCATTGGGGAAAAGATACGAATCTATGGGGACATATTAAATTTAGGCTAGTGAATGGGATCTGGTGACTTTTGGTTAAAAGGGGGGGGGGGTACCCTTTTTTTGCTGAAGTGCCTGGGGATATTTAATTTAGTTATAGGCACATATGGAAAAGGGCGATTCTTACTGGCCTGAAAGCCCCGTCTTGCGTTCTACTTTAATTTGAACTGTCAATCACATTGAAATAAAAGAGACTTTTTGATCAAAAGTTTGAAGAAAATTTAAGTCAATTTATGTCGAATGCATTTTAGGTTTTAATTGAATACAAGCATATATCTCGCACCAATAATAGTGCATCAAATAAAAAAAGTATTGATGCAGTAGATGGCTGTCTTTGCAATCGCAGATGTAAATGAGAATCTCAAGTTTAGTGCTCAGCAGAGACACCAACCTCCTGTTCCCACAATTTTCACGAGCATCCATTAGTTTCTTGAACAGCGGCCTTTACCTATCATAAGATGGAAATATTGGCACACTTTGAACCAGAAAGACAGACTATCCATGCGGACACAGGCAGGCAGACAGACAAGAGAAACAGAGACAGGGACAGATGGACTGGGAGAAATATTTGGCGAAAAGATAGAAACAGACTGACGGACAGTTTAGAGGTGAAGCAGAAAGACAGAAAAATCCTACACAACTCAAACAGACAGAGACAGCGGATGCACTTTGTACATCGAGGCGATGGTCTGTCTTCCTGCATAAATACAGACAGGCAAGCCCGAAGAAAAAAACTGATAAGTAAGCAAAAAGATTGACTAAGGGACTCTTTGGAGCAAGAAAAGACAGACAGGCAGGCAGACAGACAGACTGAAACAGACAGACAGATAGAAAGAAAAGCGCTATTTGAGCCGTAGTCAGTTGATGATGGGTAGAAGATGGCAAGCAGGCAAACTGACTGACAGACACTATTACTGTTATTAAGTTACGCACGCAAAATTGGTGCTGATTTTTCAAATGTATTTTTAATGTTAAATTATCGAAAAGTAAACATGCGAAAATATTGGTCGTAAAAATGTAACGAAAATCAGAAAAATCGAGATTATGTTCGAAAATAATTCTTCTACTTATCGATAATATTTTTTTCTCTGCGCGAAATTCGGTAAGTAGTATGGGTTAGCAGAACCCTGCCTAACACAGGGAAGATAGGAGGCGGTGCAATGCATTGGGATAGTTGGGAGGACCGCCAATCCCTTTACACTGGAGAGACTTTACACTGCGGAGATAGGAAGGCGGTCAGCCAATCTTTATTGGAATGAGGAGAGGCGGCGCTATGCATTGGACCAGGGTTAGCAGAACCCTGCCTAACACAGGGGAGATAGGAGGCGGTGCAATGCATTGGGATAGTTGGGAGGGCCGCCAATCCCTTTACACTGGAGAGACTTTACACTGCGGAGATAGGAAGGCGCTTTATTGGAATGAGGAGAGGCGGTCCTATGTGCACGGGATAGAGCTAGCAGAACCCTGCCTAGCAGAACACAGGGGAGAGGAGGATTGCAATATACTGGGGAAGGGACGCCTATCTATTTGTTTACGCTATAGATATTACGAAAGCGAACATCTTATCAATTTTTCAATAAAGCAGTGTGTTGGGAGTAGCACTATTAAACCAAACCCTAGCAACAATTAGTATATGTACGATAGAAGGTAGTCAGCCTATCTAAAATAAAGCTACGGAAAAATAAAAAAAACTGCCATTAGTTTTATAATTGCACTCGTAAATGAAATATCAATGTTCTTTGCGCGGCTTTGTGAAAGCAGATAAATAATTATTTCGGCCATTTATTGAGTTTTCTTGTCACCGCCACTTAATTGCTTCAAACTTAACAGAAAGGCTTTGGGGCGGGGGTGTGGGGGCAGAGCCCCCACCTTAATAATTTTGCTGTAAAGCAGCGATGGGGTTGGTCGGGTACCGTACAGGGAATTCGACGAGCTTGAAATATAATACATTTATAGCTTTGAAGATGCTGCCCTTATTAAATAGTATTTTGTTGAATAGAGATGAGACAGCTATTAGAGATAGAAAGATTTGCGGTCTTTTATGAATTGCTGGGGACTTAACACTGAACACTTTCAAATTGAAATGTTTTAAGCTTTTTTATACTTACTGAGGGGGAATGCGAAGCGATCTAGGTACTCGCATAGGTTTATATGATTGAAATGCATGTAGCGCTTATCCGGTGTCCCAGACACCAGCACCCACCCCACTCCGCTTCTGGGGGTATATAAGGAAGATGATTTCTAGTTTCTGTTCGATCAAGAAAATAATTTTTATCATCTGACAAGCGACGCAATGGATCTCTGCAAAGGCTACAAAGTGCAAATTCAAGAGTATGAAGGGCACAGATTTATCGCGATCCGATTGTTTTACACCGATGGTGGAGTCGAGAAGCCCGGCGTCCCCGGCTTCAACCTGAATGCGCACCAGTGGGCAAAGCTGAAGCAGCTGAGGCGGCAGTTGGTCCACTCGGCGATCAACCGTCATGACGTAACGGCTAAGTTGAGCTTCGACAAGTTCGTTGAAGTGAAGCGAGGGATTATCTGGCTCAAGCGGTTACCCGAAGACTGCACGGAGGAATTTTTGAAGCGCAACTCCGTGGCCCTGACGCCCCGTCTGTGGCGCGAGCTGTGGAAGCAGGCGGAGTGGATCGATGAAGAGCTGAGGGGAAAATCACCCGAGAGTGACTACGAGCTGGAGCCGGCTGACATCAAGAAGGAAGAAGAGATTCCTGACTGTGGTCTTCAGTCTGGTGAAGGTGATGAGGATGCGGAGAACACGCTGCTCATCGCGCCAACGCCTGATGCCACTTCAACACCAAACAGCCGGATCTCACCACAGGACAGCGACCCCAGCCGAGATCCAGTGTGGTACCAGTTCCGCGCAGCTGCAGGGCTTGGCAACACAGGTGCTCAAAAGCGAAAACTTCCTTGGCCACTCCGGAGACAGCAGGCTGTGAAGCTGCCGAAGCTCAGTCTGACGAACAATGAGGAGGATGAATAAAGACGGACACTGCAGTATGAGACATGAGACAGTAAATTCGGGTGTTAGTTTGAAAGTAATTAAAATATTATCCAGCACATAAAATTTGTTATAATTCGATCCATTTTGCTCGTATCTATAGCTTAAGTAATAATCACCATTTGATTGTTATTAATACAATTTGCATGACGAATATGCGGTTTTTAGCTACCATCCTTTTAATAAAAACTGACGAGAGAAATAACCTAAATATTTCTGTACTTATAATGGTAGTTTTCACTTGAAAATAAACGTTTTGTTATTTAGTTGAAGTGATGTGTCTTTGAAACATAAACTTAAGAAACAAGTGTCTTGTTTTTATTTCTATCAGCTTATTAGGGATAATGGAGAAAATATTTTTTAATCCTGAACAACCAGCGAGTTTTTCGGGGTGTAATAAATTTTTCAATGAAGTTCGAAAGCGTGGTCTTAAAGTCAGTGAGAAGGCAGCAAGAAATTGGCTGAGCAATCAAACAGTTTATACATTGCACAAGCCAGCGAGAAGAAACTATTCAAGGGCCCCAATTGTGGTTCGAGCTATGGACGATCAGTGGGAACTAGATTTAGTTGAAATGATCCCGTTCGTCAAATACAATAATGGATTCAAATACATTCTTACTTGCATTGATGTGCTGTCAAAATTTGCCTGGGCCAAGCCGCTAAAAACTAAATCGGCATCAGAAGTAAAATCCGCATTTGAGGCCATTCTAAAAAGCACAAAGCGCAGACCGCGAACAGTTCGCTCTGACCAGGGGAAAGAGTTTGTTAACGCCACTTTTCGCCAGTGCTGTATTGACAATGGAATTCTGGCATTCAAGACTAATAGTGAGCAGAAAGCTGCGATCGTTGAAAGGTGGAACCGAACTTTGAAGAGCAAAATGTGGCGCTATTTCACGCATAAAAGTACTTTGCATTGGCTTGACGTTCTGCCGAAGCTGGTAAAGTCATACAACGCTACGCATCACAGAAGCATCAAAATGGCGCCCAAAGAAGTTTGCAAGGAGAATGAATCCCAGGTGTGGATGAACTTGTACGACGGCAAGGCGATCGAGACGCTAGAAAAGATCAGAAAGCCAAAATTTTGCGCCAATCAGTCCGTGAGAATTTCCAACGCACCCCGGCTATTCAGAAAGGGTTACAAAGCGAACTGGAGTGAGGAAGTGTACACTGTTGTGGCCAGGGCACAAAAGCATTATCCATACATGTACAAGATTCGAGACATGAAGGGAGAAGAAATTGAGGGGCTGTTTCACGAACATGAGCTGCAGGCTGTTCCGGACTCACAGCGGCTGTATGTGATTGAAAAAAATTTGAAGACTGAGAAGAGAAATGGGAGAATACGCTATCTTGTGAAGTGGGCCGGCTATAACTCTACTGGATGGGTGGATGAAAAAGACTTAAGAAAGGTGTAGGCGCAAAGCAGATGTGCCAATATTCTATCATGCGAAACATTGTTATCAGCAGTGAAAATGCTGAAGGTGATTCTTGTGACTTTAATTTTCACCTGCCTTCACCTATTTACTTGGATCGAAATGTGGAATATGAAGCAGGTCTGGTTGAAATCCATCTACCTGCTGCATGCTTCAATCTTGACGAGCCTTACTGCTTCACTGTCTCAGATGGAAGAGAGCATGAGGCCCTGGTTCTTCAACCAGGACGCTTTGCAAGAGCTGAGGAGCTGGTGGAACACCTGAATGCGTTGTTGGCGAATTCATATTCACAGTTCTTTGATGCGAGAAGCGACAGAGATTCTGAAATGGAGGCAGATGAGTCCGGTCTGATGGAGCGTGGGAGAGAGTCTGGCATACGATTTGAAATTAGCAATTCACGAACGGTGGTACACAACAATGTAGCACGAGCAGAACTATTTCTTCCAGCAAATAGAATTTTGGTTTGGCTGGGATTTGGAAATCAAGCAGTAAAAATCCAATCAGGACGGCATGTATCCAAACACTGCATTGGCTCCCCTCCTACAAGCCTGATTAATGTGCACTGCAGCATTGTTGAGTCCACCAATTGCAACTGGGGTTCCCTGCTCAGAACGATTGGAGTGAATAACAAAATCGAGTGGGGCTGCTATCTGAGCAAAGTGTTTAAGAAAGTGATGTTCTTCCCAATTCAAAGAATCAACTTTCTGCACAAAATTCGTGTTCAGCTGAGGGATATCTACGGTTGCCCGTTATCTCTGCAGACCCGCAGCCCTGTTATTCTTACAATTCAAATAAGAGAGAAAACTATTCGATGAATTATCAGCAACTGATCAGGCAGTACAGTGGGGCACGAACAGGCGTCGAAAAGCCTGCACTATATGGGTGCGGCAGTTCTCCGGGACTTATGACTTTCCAGCCCCCACCAACACCATCGTCACCGGCGCCAGGTATCAGTACAAGTAGCAAAAGCAGTCGAGAAAAAAATCGCCCCAAACCGAGGAAGAAAAGAATAATAAAGAAAGCGGTGCAAAAGGGCCGAAAGAAAAAGAAAAACCCAAAGCAGATGAAATCGGGCAGAAATAAACTTAAGAATAAAAAAAGTGGGAAGTCAAAGAAGGCAACCAAAAAGAAGCGAAAAGCAAGCAAGAAAACTGTGAAACGCGTACTTGACTCTTTATCATAGACCATGGCCTACGGATACAACCCTCGACTTGATCTGTTCAAAGCACCTGTACTGCAGACTTGTATTGAGAGATCCACCTATGTTGACATTCACCCTGTAAACAATATTTCTGCAAACGCACCCATTGAATTTGACTGCCATCAATCGGCTGATGAGTACACTGACCTGCTGAATTCTTTTCTCTATGTTCGCTGTCGCATTGTGCAACTGAATGCGGCTTTGATGACAGAAGATGTTCGAGATGATGATGGGGTCATTACCGAACGCAGAGATAGTGATGTACACCCTGAAAACTTTGTTCTATCAACGATCTTCTCCGATGTAATTGTCAGCATTAACCAGCGGGTTGTGTCTGGAGGCGACCAGCTCTACCCCTACCACGCATATTTCAAAGCGCTAATGAGCTCGACCGACAATCAGCGGCTAAAATTTCACCCTGCCGGATTCTATGAGCCCGACTCAGCTGCTGAAGAGCTCACAGAGAGTCACAGGGAGTCCCAATGGATGGAGTATGCGGGGCCGCTCTGGAGTGATATTTTCCAATGTCCAGTGTTTCTGCTAAACAATTTACACCTGCATATAAAACTAGTACCCAGTAGTGGAGCTTTTGCCATCAGAAGCCCAGCTGAAAATAACAAAGCCTACCGCATGGAAATCTCGCACTGCATTCTGCATCTTCGCCGAGTTAAAGTCGTGCCTCACATCACCCTGGCGCATGAGCAGGGGCTCACAAATCAAAATGCCCTCTATCCAATTGAGCGCACTGAAATGCAAAACTTCATTCTACCCCAGGGAATTCAGTCTAAAAACATTGAAGGATTCACCCATGACAAGCTCCCGAAGTTCATCATGCTGGCTTTCGTCGATCACCAGGCATTCAATGGCCATCATCATTCCTGCCCGTTTCTGTTCCAAAGCTTCGGTCTCAGCCAACTAGCTCTAAAGAAAGGTGGTGAAAATGTGTGCCATGGAGCATTCACACCAGAAAACGGCTCGTTTGTGCGAGAGTACTTGCACTACATGAAAAGCTGTCAGTCTGCAAACGCCACCAACTCTATCCCGTGGATTCCATACCAGCTATTCCTTAACGATAACACCGTGTTCGGATTTGATCTGACGCCTGAAGGAGCGTCTTTGTGGTACGGCCAGAAGGAGGGAAACCTGCGGCTGGAGATTCGCTTCCGAGAGGCTCTGGTTGAGGCTGTGTCGCTGATTGTAATGTGCATCTACGACTCACTGATTGAAGTTACAAAGCATAGAGAACTTTTGCTGGATTATTCAAATTAACTTAATGATTAATATGAACAAAGCTCAACTGTTCGATTCTATTAGAAGCTTTCTGCCCCAGAACAACTATTTGATCATCAGTGTGAGAGCGCAGGTCCACAGTGTAACTCTGAATGTTGAGGCAATAAAAAAATTTACTGGAACTTCAATTGCAAATAAATTTATTTTTATTCTTCTCCAGAAAAATAACTCATTTGGTCACTGGGTAGTGTGCTTTGTTACCACGGGGCGCTCCGTCGAATTGTTCAATTCACTTGGCTGGGATCCCGATACTCTGGAATTGATTACTTACTTGCTTAAAAAGCTCCTCCCTCCCCAGTTCCACCTGCGTAGCAATGTAAGTCGCGTGCAGAGTTGCGAGTCTACAATGTGTGGGATTTTTTGTATCTTTTTTGCATACCATAAGTTTGTGTACAAAAGATCATTCGAATGGATTCTGAGTCATATGTTCACTGAGGAAAGAAGCCATCGAAATGATGTTATGCTTAGACGCTTTAAAGCCAGCTTAAGAAGGCGCAATGATCCCTGGGTTTTATGAGTGTGGTTTAAAGCCATGGGTGCGAACAGAGTGTGCTATGACGTTCGACTGTGTCAGGGAAGCTGTATGATTGTTTGTGGGCCCACTAATGCTGGAAAGACTACCTTTGTGAAAAATCTAATTCAGTACAGAGAAGTGATGTTTAATGTGACGCCAGGGAGAGTTCTGTGGTACTATGGGCTATCACAGCCGACTCACTCTGAGCTTAGCAAGCTTGGCGTGCACCTACAGCAGGGACTTCCATCAAACATCGAAGCAGCTTTGAGACCCCATGACCTGGTTGTGTTTGATGACTTGATTGAAGAGACTTTCAATTCTACTTCAATGCGAAATTTTTTTACTGGTATCGCCCATCATTTGTCATGCTTCATTGTATTGCTGACTCAAAACTTGTTTTTCAAGGGTAAAGAATCCCGTACCATGAGTCTAAATGCGATGTACTATGTACTCTTGAAAAATCCCAGAGACCAGTTGCAGGTTGCAGCACTGGGCAGGCAATGCTTCGCTGACAAGCCAAGATTTCTACTCTCAGTGTTTAAGCATGTGACATCTAAGGACAGGGGAAGCTATGTGTTCCTGGATTTTCACCCATCAACCCCCGATGAGCTGCGGGTGCGAGCCCGAATCCTGCCTAATCAGCGACCCCATCTTGTTTATGCTTAAGAATGAAGAACAATTGAACTTCTAATAATTTGTAATAATGGAAGTGTTTGAAAACCACAAAAGCATTTTTATAATTCTTGCATCGTCTAAATACACTGTCAACTTCAAGCGTTTGTTAATAAAACACGGCCCAAAAGAAGTGCGCAAATTTCTGGTAGAGGCCTGCTACAATTTATTGATGGACAACTTACCGTTTTCTATTTCTGAAAAAGCTGTCCTAGTCAAGTCAAAGAATATAATCCGCAAGATTTCCTTCGCGGAAAAGAAAGACAGATTTGCTTAAAACGGGTTTTCTAAAAATTCTGCCCCTACTGTTGAGACTTGTTAAGAAAAAGAAAGAAAATGAATAAGTTTTCTGAAATGATTTTGATTTCTAAATCTGAGTACGAGATGCTCATGCAAAACTTGAAGCCAGCAGAGTCTGCAGGAGAAGTGGCTATGAAGCGGGAACAGAGCAAATGTGATAATATTTTGTACGATGAAAACTATCCAGAAGATGTCAAGTCTGCAATGTATCAAAGCGCTATGAAAAGCTTGCTTTTGAAGCGTAAACAGGTTGGAAACGAAGCTCTGGGAAAAGAATGCGATTTCAAGCAGCAAAGCACAGCTGAAGAAATACCGGTGTCCAGCTGGGGAGAAAAAATTTGTCAGTCTGTACCTCAGAAGTTCAAAACCAGGGCTCGGACTCTATGGGCTATCCTATCAAGGGATCCCTCGATTGTTCAGGTCTCTGAAAATGGAGAGGTGGCGATTTCTGGCAGGCCAGTGTCTTCCTCAAACATTGTGGATTTAATTCAACATGCCGTAAGAGATTCCAGGATTGGTAAAGAGCCAGTAGGATGGCCAGAATTCACGTGTTTGCTGCAACAGAAAAATGTCAACGTACCATTATCAGCTATTGGAAAACCACTTAGAAAAGAAATTTTCGAACACACTATTTCCGATACCAAAGGGCAACATAAAGTTCAGGGATTTGGTGGGAAGGCGGCTTGGCTGAAGCTAGGCCAGAAAAAAAACTATATAAGAAAGGGTCCACGAGACCACAGATCGTCATTGACAACAAAACAGCTTTGTAATGAACTACATCGACATTCAGGGCTTTCCCTGCGAGGGAGTGAGCAACGATTTCATAGTGAAAGAGTTGGCAGTCGTTGAAGTCAAAGCTGGAAGCTACAACATCACTAACTACGTGTATGCTCCCCCCTATCCTTGGGAGAGAATTTCTCATGATATGCAAATTTACTACAAGCAGATTTCCAAAAATGAGCATAAATTGAAGTGGAATGATGGCAACCGACCTTACATGCAGCTGGCAGATGATATTCTGTCTATCGCCAGCGGTCCCCTCTGGACAAATGGCGAGACTAAGTCTGTGTTTCTGACTGATTTGGTGGGCAGACTAGTGTACAACCTAGAAGATCTCGGCTCCCCAACTATTGATGAATGTGATGCTGGTTGTGCTGTGGAAAATTCCCTGCTTTACTACAGTTGGCTGAGACCGAAATTTTGCGTCAGCTTAAGAAGCGAGCAGTGTCCGTGGCACAGGAGCATATTCGAGAAGAGAAGCAGCAGTAGCAGTACCATCAACTTTCGAAATGACAACGCGAGGTTCAACCCTGAGAGTGACCAACCTGGTTGGCGGAGTGGATCTGAAGCTGGGTGGAGAGAAAGGCGCCCAGCTTCCTCTACGGGAGTTGGCTCTCACTATGGCTCACGTGATCTATCGACCCGTATGGCCCCGCGTGCTAATCAAGCAGATGAAGAGTCCCAGAGTAACCATGCTACTCTACCCCACTGGCCAGCTGAGCATCTGCGGAGCGAAAAGCTACGCCGACGCTGTCAGGGCAGCCCGTCGCTTTGTGGCTATGCTGCATCGCAGAGTTCCTGCTCAACTGCTGCCTCGTCAGACTTACTGCGTCAGAATAAAGACTATCACTGCGAAGGGAAACATAAACTTATCGAGCGCATTATGCCTGTCTAACTTAATAAATATTTTACCCTCTGCGAGCTATGAACCCGAATCATTTTCTGCTTTAATCTGCAAACTTAATTTTTGCAAGTGTCTGCTTTTTCATAATGGATCATTTGTGCTTAGCGGAGCTCGCTCTATGTATCAACTGCGTTCTGATGCTGCGTATGTGACAGCTCTCATTAAGTAATTAAAGATTTAAAAACAATAAAAACGTTTTGCGAAAGTTTCTATGAAAAAAATTTTTGCTTTGGAAGCACCACTAATAAAGTCTGATTTATTTATTATAAAAGAAATAGTACTGTTGATCAAATAACAAACGAAAATTCACAAAAAGTCAAACAAACCAAGCAAAAAGGACAGTTATTAAAAGATAAAAAAACACCAGCACCAGCTTTGCGATAAAAAAAAACAGAATGGCAGAGTTAAAAAATTAATGCAGCATAAAATTCACATATCGATGCATTAAAAAACAGTATTATGACGCACGCTTGTACCTTCATTATTTCTACGCCCGTATTACCTTATTGTGAATATGAAATAAACGGACAGATCAAATACAATACAGATGAAAGCAATGAAAATAACGCGAATCTAATCGAAATTACGATAAAAAATATTCAACACAATGCAAGAAATTTCAAGTGTACATCTTGTAAAACCTAAAAATTTGAAAAACTTTAAAACAAAAACAAAGCCATGAAATAGATGATTTGAAAGGTTTGAGTACGCTCGTACCAACGCGAAAAAAATCACTCATTCTGGTCAATTGAATCAGTCCTTGCGCGCTTAGGGCTCGGAAAGGAAGCTACTTCGTACATTTCTCGGCGAAGAGTGCGAATCTGGGGTGAATTTGATGTTCTTAATGCGAAATGCCCGAACGGAAGGCTTGAATTAGCATCTGTCCAAGCCCGCTTGTCTTCCCAAGCGGTTAGCGCTCGCTTGGACTCTTCTATCGTGAATAGTCGATGGCGGCGACTTCCAATGCGCCGAACGCGAACTGCTAGCTCTTGAAGAGAGTGGAACGCTTTTCTGTAGCTCTCGTGAGAAAGTTCGCTGCGCACAACGGACTTTTGCACTCCCTTGGCCACCTTCTTGCTTATCTTCGGGGAGTCCACGTCAG
The DNA here is from genome assembly GCA_950096795.1 of Macrostomum cliftonense. NCBI lineage: Eukaryota > Metazoa > Platyhelminthes > Macrostomidae > Macrostomum > Macrostomum cliftonense. Next base: position 97,614 of record CATNEM010000044.1, on the reverse strand, counting down.
CAAGCATTGAATAAAGCTTTGGCCTCAACAAGATCCATTCAACGAATCGGGATCCAGCTGATTCATCTTTGAGGCAGCCAAGCCTTGCTTTTAATTTATTCGACTGTAGCTGGTGACCGTCAGGATAGTTGCTTGTGTCAAGCAGTCCAGCTCTAATCATTTCCGGCAAAACATGCCCGCGAACATCTAGGTTCTCAAAGCAAACAGAAAGAGAGTCGGTATCTCCGCCACAGAGCCTCAGTCTACCACCTGAGTTCATCTCGAAGCGTGGCTTCAATTCGCAGTAAAAAATCGAGTACATCACGAACTTTGAATTATCAAGGACGCACTGCCCAATGTATACTGGTCGGTCAAGCTTAACGCTTTGCTTTTCAAGCTGAAAGATTGAGATATCTTCGTTCACAATAATAAAATCTTTCAGATTGGGCTTTGATGACAGGATGTTAGCTTGCTGTTCGGACATGCAAATGCGTACGTCTTTTCTTTTGCGTACATTCTCCATTGTTTTCCCAAACAGGGAGTTGTTCTTGAGCTTATAATAGTTTCGCTTAAAATCATTGTTAGCTAAAGATCGGCATTCGCTGTTCTTTTTTATGTAGGGTTCAAAGATTCGCTCTTGACGAAACTCAATTGCCCGATGAATCTTCTTAATTTTCATTCCTTGTTGCAAGTAAAATTTCAGCACCTTGGAATGTACAACGTAGTTCTCCTTGTCGTAACAAGTAAGCAGTAGCTTCTGGCATGCTCGATAGGGGGTCTCAGTTGGATGCATCTGGCGCCAGAGCTGCTTCATAAACTCTGGGAATTCACTGAAATCGACTTTTCCCTTTTCAGGCGCCAAAGGTAACTCCTCGGTCTGTTCATGAATATCATCTGGGTAGGCTAAGTCGGCTTCAACCAAGTAGGCTACCGGTGAATCCTCATCAAGAGACAAGAATTTCTCTGCGGTTAATGATTCGATCAAATCAGGCTCAACCCATCGGAATCCACCTGTTGGCAATGGCATTGAAAGGGCAACACCATAAAGATTGTTTACATCCAGTGGAATCAGCTCTGCACTTCTTAGATGACGCGATTGATGATTGACACCTGTAGTAAGATCATCATCCTCTTCATCCATTGGATACGATTGAACGTGGTGAACATTAACGAATGTGATACCTCCGCGAATTCCATTTTCGAACATTCGGTACATGTCCACATCAGTTAGTAGCTCTAGCTTGGCGCTGGTATTCTTTAAAGCAGAGTCGAATGACAGTCCTGGTGTAGTAATATAGTGGACAGGATCCAGTCCATCATCCTTAAGACTCAACTTGCGGAAATTTTCAAATACGTCAGCCAATTGCCGAATATCTAATTCTAGGTAGCTCATCATGTAGTCGCCAAGGTTCTTCGATTCAAATTCATTCCATGCTTGCTGAGCATGTTGGTAGTCGGCGTCGCTGCATTCCGTCTTGGTCAGTAAGTTGAAGAAATCCTGTTGTTGAGGCAGTGTCGTTATTAACAGATCTGCGGCACTTTGCAAAAAATCATAAGGAAAGACTCCTTTTGCAAGTAGGACTTTGTCGGTGACATGCGGAAACCGTTTTTTCATTTGCATTGTGAGGTGGCAGTTGCTAGATTCCATGTTTCGCATCAGACTTTCAAGGCTACTGTTCAGAAACTGCAGAGAGTCTAAAAATTGAAGAGTAAACGAGATTGGTTTTTGCTGCCCATTAACGTCAAAAACATCCACCACAAACTCAGCCTTCAAAGACAAGTAGCGCTCCATTGACTGAGGAACGACACTCAGCTTCCAATCCTTCATCCGTCTCAGTGCAGTAGAAAATAGAAGATGTAGGTCATATCCAGCAAGGTTATGAAAAAAAATTGGCAAGAAGCGCCGCTTGAGCTGAGCTCTCACGTTGCAGTCGGCACAAGAAGCCCCCTTAAATTCGCCATTTTAAATGGTCATGATCCCAATGCTTCAGTGACGGTTCTAGGAAAGCAGATCCACTGTAGTGGCAAGTCGTAGATTCGTTGTATTTCTTGATAGATTGGGCATCGACTACTTTTGGCTGATGACTATGAGTCTTATTCCATAGATAGATTTCTTTACCAAGTTCTTCCAGTGATTTCAGAAACTTTTCGATGCAGCTTTCGGAATCTTCTTCGGAAAACAGCTTTAGACAAGAGTCTTCATTGCGTAATTTAGGACCAATCGTATCCTCTCTTTGCAGAAGAACATAGCCAGCAGCGGCGGGGCGATGCTCTGTCAGGCGAACTTGAGGGCCAGCCTCCGCATTTTTGTTGTTCGATGATGCATCAACGTCACCAACGGGAGATTTAGTCAAATTTCGAGCGCATGGAGAATTGAAAGCTTCGAAGTCAGCGTAGACAACGAAAGGAGGAGAAATAGTCTTCCCCCAGTTTGTGAACTGAAGGATGTTATTATCTGGGGCTGGCATCACCTCGCGAATGTTGCGGTTATCATTCTGATAGCATTCTCGTCTGTGCTGAACCAAACGATCATCCGAGCGAAATCCAGACAAACAGCGCTCACACCACTTTCGCTGATGAAGGCCCTCCTTGCTGTTGAGAAGTCGATTTAAGTTAACAATACCACACCAGTGACCTTCAGGAGCTGAATCTACGTCATTTTCCTCATGATTGTCATTCTCTTCATTAATTAAGTAGAGCAATGGAATTACGCGCCTTCCTGCTGCAACATTGGTTTTCGGCTGCCGCAGAACATCCACGCGGCCTTCATGCCATGTGAGGACAGTGAAGCAAAATTTTTGATTCTGCAACTCAATGATATTCAAGTCATTCAATTTGACGGGTAGATCAACGCCATCAAGATTAATCTCTTCTAGCCAAGGTCGATACGTGGAGAGCAAGTGAGGTGCCTTGCGTAGAGTCTCTGAGCCATGATGAATAACAGCTAAGCAGGCATAAAGAAAACAATTGTTTCCCTCACTGGGTGCATTGATTACTGCTTTTTTCCGCTTAAGCGCCTCTGGGAGTACAAAGCTGCTGCTTCTTCCGATGTAGAAACGAATTCGATCACCATGAGCAACACACAGATCGAGAATATTGGCAGCCTCTAAGATCCAGCCACTCCCATTGGTATTTAGACAATCAATCATGCGCTCACAGGCTCCCACTTGTTGCAGCCACCAAGCGTCAAAGTCTTCAGGAGTATCTATTTGCTCTAGACAGCTGCTGATCCATTTATTCTCCTCTGAAATAACTTCCCCGTCTCTGACTCGTTTCATCTGTACATTGAAGCGCAACTGTGCGCGAACCAATTTGCTCGGATCCATTAGCTTGGTGCAAAGAGCTTGTCTCACCAAAATTTTGCATGCTGCCACAAAAGCAAGCGCTTCGATAGGTCCATCCTTTGGTGTGTAGCGAAAAACTTGCAGGATTCCGTTATGCGCTCTATTGATCTCAGCTTCCAAGACACCTGCGATAAAAAATTGTTTAGAAAATTTTATTAGTGATTTTTCACGGAGTGATTTATTTCTCAGAAATGTTATTTTTCGTAAAGAATTTTTTCAGACAGGAATGATTTTGGACAGGTTGTAATGTGAGAAATTTATCCATGGGAATCATCACAAAGAATATTTATTTAACCGTTCTTTCAATTTCAGTGAGGACTTAGCTCGCATTAGACAAGGATATTTTTTCGTTAAGGAATTATTTTGAAAGTACTTTATTCTGGAAAGGAATTATTTCAGACATGAATTATCACGGAGACTCAACTAAGTATTCTGACTGGTTATTAGTGTATTTTAACAACTGTGCAACGTCATTCGTATTTTTTCACAGTAAATTTAAATCAAAGATTCTCTCTAATTTGTGGATCTATGCTACGAAAATATTTCTGGAGACAACCAAGTACAAAAACATTCTTACCACAATTTTCCAAATCAGGAACTTCTACGACTGAAGTGCTTGCATCCTGCTCAATCCAGTTTATGTTGAAATTATTTGGCTCATCAATAGCTTCTTCACCGGACGCTCGCCTGTCAAACGAATCTCTATCCGCATTATATTGCAACTCTGGTGCTCCTTCATCAGATTCGCTCCATTCACCAGCCGCTCCTTCATCAGATTCGCTCCAGTCACCAGCCGCTCCTTCATCAGATTCGCTCCAGTCACCAGCCGCTCCTTCATCAGATTCGCTCCAATCACTTTCTCCTTCATCTGATTCACTCAGGTCTACAGAGCTGCATTCCATTACCAAAAGCCAGTAACTTTAAAGACGGGTTGAATGCTGAAAATTTAAATATATGATAATTAAACGAATGGTATATTTTGATATTTTCAATAATTCATATTTCTGCCCTAAAAACGAATTCCAAGAGATATCTTATCTATGAAATACACATCTTTCACTTAGCTTTTCACATTAAAAATCACCAATTTGTATACCCGGGTTTTTTTCTACGACAGCAATCCTCTGAACTTTTTAATGGAAAGTTCTGTCATATTTCTCGTACTTATTCCTAACGCTATTAGATTTAGCTCAGACAATTTCCCCCTTGCAATTTTCTAATACAGCTAGTTTTTTTTCAACACGACGAAAGAAAATCGTAATTAAGTCAAAAACAAGATTTCTATCCAGAAGCGAAACTTTCAAAATCATTGCAGAGTAATAAAAGACTTTTTATTTATAATAGAGAGTTTGCACCGTTTTTCTGAGAAATTCTTTAATTTTCACTACTATTCAAAGTAAATTGAGAAATTCACATAAAAAAGCCTTCTCCAAAAATATCCCTTCCATTCATCCTAGTTTCATGCTGGTCCTTTTAGACTATTCTAACAGTATATTCGATGTTACCAGAAAATATCTCACATGCCTATTGATACCTATTTTACAAAGGAACAAAGGAAATCATGTTTTCACCGAAATGGATGGCATAACCGGCACCGACTGGTGGTAGAACTAGCTGAATCCTACTAGCCATACCGCTTGCTACACCTGACTCTGGAGCATTGCTCACGGATGGTGCACTGGGGGCATTATTAGATTGCAGCCCTAGAAGCATGTCCAGGATTGAGTCAGATGGATTCAGCGCTTGAGTGCCAGGCGGCGGCGGCAGGGCGGAGCTGGCCGGGTCAGCAATCCCAGGCGGCGGCGGCAGAGCGGAGCTGGTCGGGTCAGCAGTGCCAGGCGGCGGCGGCAGGGCGGAGCTGGCCGGGTCAGCAATCCCAGGCGGCGGCGGCAGAGCGGAGCTGGCCGGGTCAGCAGTGCCAGGCGGCGGCGGCAGGGCGGAGCTGGCCGGGTCAGCAGTGCCAGGCGGCGGCGGCAGAGCGGAGCTGGCCGGGTCAGCAGTGCCAGGCGGCGGCGGCAGCGCGGAGCTGGCCGGGTCAGCAGTGCCAGGTGGCGGCGGCAGAGCGAAGCTGGTCGGGTCAGCAGTGCCAGGCGACCGATTTTCAATGTCGCCGCTGTCAATCCCCCAATCTTCACCCGGCTCTTCGTCTAGCGGGCTAAACGGCGAATCCATTCTGATTTGTTTGCCCCTGACCTCCGGAGGCCGTCCAACAACCTGAGCCGCAGTTGGCTGCGTCTCGACAAAGCTGGAGCAGGCCTCTCTGATAACGCCGTTAATAACTTGACTGAGAGCCTGTCGTGCAGTGATCCTTTCAGCAGAAATATGATTGGCCTTTTGCATTACGATTCGCCGAAAATTGCGCATCCCATCATCGCCACTGGGTAGCTGTCGATGTCCGCGATGTGCTTTGAAACTACTTCTTCCTGTTTCGTCGCGCTCTTTTACGAGGCCGCATTGCCAGCAAACATTGAAGGTGTATTTGTTGCAGCTCTCGTGACGATTTGGTTTCAATGAGCCGACAACACATTTGTTGCACGTGAGGCATACTTCAAATGTAGCGCAACAGTCAGTGCTCTTGGTCTTCATTTTTCCACCAATTCAGTTGACGCAAATCGAAAAGAAATTGCTTTAAAAGTCAGCAAGACACACCTGAACTTTCTAATTGTTCTGTACATTGCAAGCCTTTTATACCCCAAAAATTCACCTGCATCACCCCATCACATTTAAAAATGTACGTAAAATTGCTTCCCATCACCTAATCCACTCAATTTCAACCAATCCCAACCCCTCCAAACCAATCATCCACCCCAAACCCACCAACCCCATCACCCCCACCCCCTCCTCCCCGACACAATGCTCTCCAGGTGCGCTTATCAGACTTGGCATTGTCTCATCTGTTTATCTCTCTGTGTTATGCAGGGCTCTGTCCAGGCCGCGACCTCCAGGCCAGTCACAGACACATTCAATAAGTGCTGTAGAACTCTAAAGCACGGTGCTAAGGGTTTCCAGTCTCCGATTAAAAACTATGCTCAACACACTGTATAGAGATTGGCGGTCCTCCCCACTATCCCAATGCATTGCACCGCCTCCTATCTTCCCTGTGTTAGGCAGGGTTCTGCTAACCCTGGTCCAATGCATAGCACCCCCTCTCCTCATTCCAATAAAGATTGGCTGACCGCCTTCCTATCTCCGCAGTGTAAAGTCTCTCCAGTGTAAAGGGATTGGCGGCCCTCCCAACTATCCCAATGCATTGCACCGCCTCCTATCTCCCCTGTGTTAGGCAGGGTTCTGCTAACCCTGGTCCAATGCATAGCGCCGCCTCTCCTCATTCCAATAAAGATTGGCTGACCGCCTTCCTATCTCCGCAGTGTAAAGTCTCTCCAGTGTAAAGGGATTGGCGGTCCTCCCAACTATACCAATGCATTGCACCGCCTCCTATCTTCCCTGTGTTAGGCAGGGTTCTGCTAACCCATACTACTTCGGTAATTTTTTTCTCAACGCAGCACCAGTGAACTTTTTCGCAATGCTTATTATATTCGATAAGTAAACTGCTAACATCTTCGTCATATCCATTCTTTACTGTGTCATAATATAGTATGATTTATCCTGAGAGGAAAGAAATTCCCAAGTTTTTACTGACTGATATTTCGGAAAAAAATTCCATCCTTCTTTGATAACCTTCCCTAGTGCATTCAAAAAGAATATGTGTTTCGTTTTCTACCCCTGATTGGCAGAGCTGGCATTTTCTATCATGGTAAGCTATTTTGGGTCTGCATGACCCGGTGAAGTGTTTTTACTGCCAAATCGTGATCCCCAAGGCGGAACTTTGCAAGTGTTTGCCTCAAAGTTGTTTGCTGCATTTCCAAGAGGTACTTTTCTACTTTAGGGACTGTTTTGAACGGCTTAGCTTGGGCGACTTTTCGACACGGTGCTTCCAATATTCTAAGAACAGGTTTTCAAACATATTTAGATGTCTGAGGATCGTCTCTGCAAGCTTATGAGCTTTGAATTCTTTTACAATATCTGTCTTGATCTTAGAGGCTTATTCCGAAGTGGGATCCCTTAGAATTTTCGAAAGTATGAAGTTTTGCCTATTTGAATTTGAATTCCAATACTTGATGCTCCGTTTCTGCTGCTGCATATTGTTAAGTAATGGCAGCCTGCCAAGCTCAGATCTGGCGCCTATATTGTCAGTAAGTCGGCCCGTCTGTAGGATGGCTTTGCAGCTCTTAAATTTTGTGCGTTCGAAAAGGCTGCGATCCCATGAACCGAAATTCCAGGGCATAAATGCCCCCCAGGCTTCGGATGCATACAATACAATGCTGTCAACCATGGCTATCAGCACTTGCACTAGATGGCTGTATTGTATTGTCTTCTGTGAGGCCAGTTTTTTCAGGAGAAAGATTGGATGGGAACATTTTTTGCTTGTTTCTACTGCATGAGTGTCCACATTCCCTTTCCCGTTCATGTGAAAACCGAGATGTTTTCATGACTGAACACTTTCTATGGGCATTCCTTCAAATATTAGGTTTTGTTTTTTTTGGCGATTCAACATTACAGCCTATAAGTTTCGTTTTGTGGACATTAACAGTCAGGATGTTGATCTGGCAGTCAGGTCAGTCAGGTTATGGAGCCAGGACAGACAAGCGTACTTAAAGACAGACAGAAGGGGCAGACAAACTGAAAGACACGGACAACTAGACATCCAAACAAACTGATGGACAGACCGATGGGCAAACATACAGATAGACAAGCAGACAGACAGATAAAAATAAGAGCGCTATTTGAGTCGTAGTTATTCGATGAGGGGAAGAAGGAGGTAAGGATTATTGAAAAGAAAGCCGATTCGTCTTGTCATTTTTGTTCGTACCTCAGTTTGGTCATTCAAATTTGCAAGCCATAAAGTTTGAATTATTTCTTAGGTAAATCAAGGATGCAGCTCAATACGAAAGGACAATGCTGAAATTTAAGCGTGGAACTTTAAAGCCCCTTCTTGCGACACAGAAGGCCAAATTTACAGCGTGCTGTAGTATCTCTCCTTGTAAAAATATCAGACATGAAATCCCATAAATTAAGCCATTAGAAGGTGCAACTGTTAAAAATTAACGCGACGTTCTACATTACTAAAACTTTTGTGCACGCTGTCAGGGTGAGAGGCTGCGACACAATTGAGAGACATAGATGAAGTGAGCAGTGACGGTTGAATGAACTGACGGTATTGAAGAATATTCGAATAACCGGTTGACTGTTTGACCCGTTGGCCCACAGCAATTGTCACAAGTTCGAACACGCGCCTTTGTTTCCGAATTTCAAAGCATTTTGAAGGCTTTAAAAGTGTGAACGACCGGCTTGAAGTCATGGCTTAATTAATCCAAAGTCAAATGTACGTGATGAGTCTGTACCTCCTGCGCTGCTGGTAGTTTTTCTTATGAAGGGCCAAGGACGCTGCTCTAAGTGTCCTTTCGGACACTATGCAGATTCTGAGAGATAGAAGCAGTGCAAGCCGTGCCCAGCAGGCTTTTCGGCAGAAAAACAGAGTCACAAAAAGTAGTCCAACAACGTATTTAGCCAGTACGCCTCTGAAGAAGGCATGCCAATATGAAAGCATTGCGACCTCGGTACCTACGCGTCAGATTTAGGATCTGTGTGCTGCTACTCCATCGCCGCGCCGGCCTAGACAGTCCCAGTGACTGTTGCGCCGTCGACGACTCCAGCGGGCACGTCATCCGCGCCGAGTCTTTCTGCCCCGAGCCGGTGCAGGAGGTGCTGCTGCTTACGCTACAGGCGCCCTACCGGCGAGGACAGGCGCGAACTCGGCGTTTCGTCGATTGCCTGCCGGTTGACGCCGGCGCCCCCGATTCTGCCGGCGGCGCGGCCTTTGTTCGCGCCCAGGCCCTGAGGCGCGCCCTGTGACGCTGTCTTTTCGATCTGACAGCAGCGTGATTTTTTGCTGTTGCTTTTGTGCTGTAAAGATGCTCTGCACGGTATCCAAATAAGTCAATATAGATGAGGGCTCTGCAAGTGCCCATAAATGTTCTGCGGGGCATTAAAATTCCAAGATTCGACTGATGGCTTTCCAGCCGTATCCTATAGGATTCTTGGAGTGACTCTTTTAAGTACACGAAATAAAGCCCCGGTACTGGCAAAAAATGCAGTCTCTGCGAGCTGCGTCACTTGCTCAGCGGGATCATTCGCAAGCGAAATCGGTTCTTTTCGGCCTTTTCCGCCATGTTCTTTTACTTCCCCAAATGGATCTACTTTGTGTAGTACGAGCTACATCTAAGTGTGAGACCAAAGTGTAGTTTCAATGCATCGAAAATTGGTTCTGCTTCTTGTAGAAAGTGTGAGCCTGGCTCCTACTTTGTAAATTGAGAGCATGAGGTAAGTATGAGGAATGCTGAGTGCTATATAAGGAATAGAATATCGATAAATAGTTTAAAGATAATTTAATAACTTTAGATAAACTAGCTTGGCTGACTTAGGTACAAGCGGACTAAGAACTGAAGTAGATTAAGAATAGAAAGGCACGCAGACAAAGGCAGGAGCGCGGCAGCACCCAGACGCAGACGGCGGAAAAGAGCACAAAGCAGCATCATAAATCAAACGCATACCGCCCCACCCAGAGAGACTTTGCATTACAGATACTGGACCTAGGCTGCGAGCCGGACAATGAGAAGCGGCCGAGGCAAAGGGCGACGGTGACAGTTGACAAATGAGCCAGACGGAGGCCCCTGGAGAACTTTCGGCTAAACCTTGGGACGGCCACGGAATTGCCTTGCCTCAACAACCTCATCGCGCTCCTCCCTTCATGGCAACGGACGACCGGAAACTCTAAGTTCGCTGAGTGAGGGCTTTGAAGGAATCCGGAGGCAGAGAAGGCGGGATGATGAGAAAGACAGAGGGAGAGAAAAAACGATAGGCAGAAGGGATGCTCTCTCATCGATTCACAAGCTTATTCATTATTTAGCTACCAGTGAATTGCAGTACAGAAGGAGCATGGAAGTCTTGTTGGTCTGAATACACGCCCTTTGAGTTTTTACTTAAGATAATTAGTAAATTCTTTGCATTAAAAATGCTATACAACGAAATCTAACCCTCAGTTGTCATTTTCGGCTATTAGCAAGTTGCAAACGTACACAGAGCGAGCACTAAATTAAATCAGCGAAATGAAAGAGAACTTCAGTTTGGCTATGTACGGTTGTAAAGACCCCGCAAAGGGGAATTGTGCTATCTTAAAAAATAAAGTACAGCCCCGCAGGAATACAAGCATTTATTTGAAATTTACAGATAAAGAAAAGAGAACTTCAGTTTGGCTAGCTCGGATGTGATACCGATAAATTGTGCATTCGTGTAGAAGTTCAGCATGGCACCCCAGTAGTAAAGCAGAGCGGAGCTTGAGGCTCCCCTTCTATTGCGAGACTGGCGTGAATAGGCTTAAATACTCGTAGTACAGTGTTAACAGGCTGCACTCGCCGCTGCATCTAAAAATTTACTTGTACCTCCATTCTGTTGTGGAGGCTGGTCTGTACTTGGAAAAGAGAACTTCAGTTTTTTTCTACGTACATTGACTGGGGTAAGGGCTGATTGTCTTACATCTGCGCTTCTATGCAGCATATAAATTTGAAAACTTTGCCTTAGTACCTAGTCCAGTACCTAGTACCTAGGAATTACGTTTTCAAAGCGTTTTCTGTCAAATTTTCGAAATTGAAGCCAAGCAACAACAGAATGTAAATATTGGTAAGTGGAAATTCTTTTATTCTTAAATAACAATTACAAGTCGTCACCATGTTCTGCCAGGAGCTTAAATACTTGTGACACAAATTACCTGCGACAAGGATGTGTATGTGAGGATGTGCCTTACAGGTCACAGTCTAAAACGTGGCAATTGTTTCTGAAAAGCATGATGCGTATTAGTTTGCGAAATACTTCTTTGCAAAATATTAAATTCCTAATTAGATTTTGATTGAATTCTCATCGTCATTGGTGGAAATTGAGAAAAGAATTATCTGAGTGATCCAACGCATATGAGCGTATAAATTTAATGCATTACTTCCTACACAAAGCTACACTACTTCCTAATCTTTGCTAAATTCCCTTTTAGTAGTAAGTATGGGTTTTGGTACCTAAATCTTAGATCGAAAAAAATAGTCAAACTTCTGTTTCTAATCTTGAGGATTAGCATGGTAAAATAGCATTTTATAAAAAGCATCCAATGGTTGCTACAAAATTCAAGAAATCGGCTTTGAGCATATCTTTGCAAATTATAGTGTAAGTCTCAACATATTTTTCTTGTCTCTTCCACTGTTAACTCTTAAGCGTGGGGCAAGATGATCCATAATTACAAACACATGAGAATTCGCCAATGTTCGCTTAACATCCCTCGCCAATTTTTTCTGATTCGGGATATCAGATTTAAACGTGACGAAAAAGGGAACTTTCCTGTAGGAACAGTGGCTTTTGTAGCGAGGCGTGGTACTTTTACGATTGTTTTCTATTCTGCTCGAATTTTACCGTATAATGTTAAAAAATTATCTACTACCTGCAAATATGAATGTGATTAATCGCCCGCATGCCACATCATTTATGCCGTGAACCGTGGGCAGTTTTTAGTGCCCTATTGTGACACAGGCCAACATTGTTAATTTTAGGCCAACGCTTTTTCGAAAGTTAATGCAAGTATAATTTGTTGAATATTAAGGCCAACATGCTTTTTTTACTGCTTGCGTGTACCCACGGCTAGCAATGAATTTTCGATGCTTCAAATTACTTCAGATTGTTTTCAATTACACGATTGCATTAATTTTTTTAAATGGGACGATATATACTCGTAAATGTTTTACAAAATGTATGCTCGTAAAATATTTATAAAATATCTATTTCAGCGATTCAACTTCAGTTCATGGCGACTGAATCGTTTCCCCTGGAAATTCGTGTTCAGTCCCAACCGAACAATGTTTTGGTATCCGATGTTTCAATCAGCAAATCCGGCATTGTGATTCAAACGTCATGCCGCAATGATGAGAAGCTCTATCTGCAGTCAAGGGAATCATTTGTAACTAATTGTTTCAATCCTGATACGAACAAGTTTAAACGATACATTATAGCAGACTCGCATGATTTCAAAATTTTAAGCTTGACTCCAAATGACTATGACACAAAACTCGCAGTGATAGCCACGAAAAAAGAAAAAATTGTGCTCTTTTCATATGACCTTCGATCTCGAACGCCTTGGTCGCCACTTATTGTTCAGGAACTGCGTGAGAAGCCATTGAAAACTGTGTGGATCAATGAGTACACGGTTGCTGTTATTACAGCAAATTGGCTTTTTCATTGCGATGTAAGGCAAATAATTCTAGCGGCTAATGCGAAAAAGCATTTGACTGTTTCGCTTGAGCACAAAGCAAATCTGAAGGCTGCATCCAGCTATGAGGTGTGCACTGATGGCCGTTGCGGCATCCTGTTCGCAGAGAATCTACCCGATAAGGTAGCGATGTACTTGATCAGGTTTAGTGAAGGAGCACAGGAAATAATAAAGAGGACCGATATTAGAGGAGCAACATTTTCCTATAAGGATAAAAATGGCAATTTTCCCATAATTCAAGCTCTTGCTGATACAAAAGATCAATGGGTCTTCTGCAGCATTGACATAGATGGAGATCTAAAAGAGCTAAGGAATGCGAAACTTTCGATAGCTGAAAGCAAGAAAAATAATCCTCGGATTGTCCCCACTGATTGGTCCCTACCTCCAGTCGGAAATAAGCCGATTAGGATGATCGCCAATCCTGCAAAGGGACGGTGCTACCTGGTGAATCCTAATGAAGAACCAGTTCACTACTTTCAAGTTGGACCCGATCAACCATCAAAATCAGGTAGCTCTTCGCCGGAGGACCTCGACCTTCCTACCGGCTCGTACCAGGATTTATACGTTAACCAAGCGGATGGTCATGTAGCAGTTTTACTACAGCACAATGGAGATACTTGGAGCATAGTATGTTCACGCCCCCTTCAATCTGACAATCAAAATTACTCCAGCAAGACAGACGATGGGGCAAAATTACAGCCGACCTGCGATGCTTTTGCCAGATGGCTTCCATTCGCTGACTACGCTAAGGGAAACTGCGGATACTTAGCTGCCCTTGAGATCAGTTTTAGCCACCAGAGGCTTTCTTGCTGCTTTTCTATGGACGGCAGCCTCCTTCCGGTCCAGTTTTTTGAATTTGAACTGTTTCTAAACTTCAATGACAACAGAGTTTTGCTGTCTCAGTCTACTCATCCGGCTCCAGCTCAATTTTCTGGAATAATTATTCCAGAGAACGGCTTTAATCTAAAAATTTCGACAAATATGATGCAGCTGCAGGAAGCAGTACCAGAAAGAGAAGAGAATATCCTCCTAACTGAGACTACTGCAGAACGTATTTCGCAGATACTAAAAATGGTGCATCGCAATGAACCAGTCCTACTCGAAGGAGATCCAGGAACTGGAAAAACCACGGCAGTTACATACTGCGCCGCGCTGTGCAACGCACCACTTTTGCGCTACACTTTTGGCGCCCAAACCACAGCGATGGATTTGTTAGGCTTTTTGAAGCCTTCAGACAGCGGCCTCAGTATTGAGCTCGGAATTCTAAGCCAAGCAGTTCGCGATGGCTATTGGCTACTGCTAGAAGAGGCTAACCTAGCTAGTGATGGAGTGCTAAGGGTTCTGGAGGATGTTATGAACTTTGGAGTACTTTACATTCAAGACAGCATGCTGGCTGGTCAGCCTGAGGCTGTGAATGGCTGCATCACATTTAGACAGCACCCTAACTTCCGCCTATTCATTTGTCAAAACTCGGCCAACAAATGCGGATCAGGTCGAAGTTTTCAGTCTGCATCGTTTTTAAGCCACTTTCTGCGAATCGACTGCACTCCACTGCCACTGTCGGAATGGCATGATATAGCTAGGAAACTCATTTCCAATGATAATATTGCTGAAAAATTTATCGAAGTCCATCGTACTATGTCACAAAGTGGCCTCGTCCAATCAACTTGGACCCTCCACGATTTAGTTAATGCATGCCGTCTTCTAAAGAATGAAGATTTTAGCCAGTCTATTGTGCATCTGGGCTTCCTTTACACCCAATGGATGGATAGTTCAGATGAGGATAGTGTCAAAAAAGTTCAAAATGTCTTAGAAAAAGGATTTGATGTATCATTTCCGAAAAAAGAAACTGAGCGAAGCAACCATCCCAGCGAACTGCATGAAATGCAAAAAATGTTTCAGTTTCTTCGAATGTGCCAAAAAACCAAACGCTCTGCCTTGATTGTTGGCGAACACTTTTCTGGTAAATTCACGGCGATAAAAAACTGGGCAGATAAGTCAAACATCGAGCTTGTTGAATACTACTGCAACGCTGAAACAACGACTGATGACTTAGTTGGTCAGCTGATCCCTCAGGTAAGTGGGGTCTATAAAATTTGTGCTCATCTAGGAGATTTCTATATATTAAAATGTACGAGTGTAATCAAATAGATAAATCACTCATATTCAATAACGGTGCTTTGGCGAACTTTAACTAGCATGACTAAGCTAGTTTTGGAGTCAGACGAAACCATTAACTATCAAAACAGCTCCACCAAAACAGGTTACTCCCTGCACCTTCATCGCCAGTTTATTTACTATATTATCGTCAGACAGTTAAGGGTGGGGTTTTAGCGATGTGCATTTGTATTTTCATGGTTGGATGCCAATAGAATTACTACAGTTATAAAAATAGGAGTTAGAGTAACTGGTTGGGTGAAATTTATTTCAAGTTCAGCGATGTCAAAAATATTTAAATCATGAACGCACTAAGGGAAAATGAAATTTATAACCTTCAAACCAAACCGTTTAATTAACTTAAGTAATTAGCTTTCCGCCCTCCGCATCATCTGCATCCACAGGATTCAGGCAATTCACAACAACGCAATCAGCAAAAAACGAATTCAGTAAGCGTACGGGTTCCAAAATTTACTTGGAATGATGGACCGCTTGTAACAGCAATGAAGCAAGGCAAGTGCCTCGTGTTGCGGTCGGTAAATCTGTTGGATCTCGCTCTACTAGAAGAACTAAGCAGTCTCGTCGACAGTGCCAAGTCACTAAGATTTCGAGTTAACGGAGAAACCGTACAAGTAAGCTCAAAATTTTTTGTTGTGGCCACATACAGCACCAACTATCAAGATGAAGCTGTTGACCTGCCAGCAGCGTTTCGTAGCAGATTTGCCAGTCTTGAACTTACTTCTACGAGTGTCTCTACGGAAGGGATCCGGACAATTTTTGTAAAATTCCTCTCTGGAATTAGAGCTGACAAGATTTTCGACAGAGTAAGAAATTGTATTCCATCAGAAAGCGTATCTATTGGTCGCTTATTGCAGCTGGTAGTAGGCATTAAAAAAATGCATGAAAATTTTTCGAAAGCTGACAAAAATTCAATTAAGTATAAAATATTTTCGAAAATGTGGACAGACAAAGAGAAAGTCGTCGGAGAACTCGCGAGAATCTTTTTTCGAACCGGTTCCCAAATTAGCCCCGAATTTCAAGTTATTCACAAGCAATTGGCCGACCTACGCGACCTGAGCCAGGACTACCATCTCGGAGAGTCTAGAAGGAATTTATTCTGCTTGCTGGCAATGAGCGTTGCCATGGGAATTCCAATACTTCTAGAGGGTAACTCTGGTGTTGGAAAAACGTCATTAGTAAAGCTTTGTAGCGAAAAAATCTTTTTTGGAAAGCATGTGCTTGTTTCATTTAATAAAGATACTTCCATATCCGACTTAATGGGACAAGTTTTGCCGGCAGAAAACGGAGTTCGCTTTGTAGAAGGAGCACTTCGTCGAGCGATTCGAACAGGATCTATTTTTATTGCCGATGAATTTAATCTGGCAGCTGTTGAGGTTATTAGCTATTTGACGCCATTGTTGAGTAGCAGAGACACGTTTAGGTGTGCTGTAACACAAGAAGAACTTCGCGTGAACCCCAGCTTTGCTTTTGTTGCAACGCAAAATCCTCCAAAATTTGTTGGAAGAAATGCTTTGCCAGAACCAATACTTAAGAGATTGCTTCAAGTCTCAGTCCCGGACTATTCGTGCGAAGAAATCAAAGAAATTCTTGTCGCAAAAGTAGAATTTAGCCGCGCAAAAGATTCAAAAAAGTCTGAGTCCCTCTTTTCACGCATGAAAAATACAGGAAGGCAATTTTTAAATTGGTCTCCAAACAAAGGGGAACCATATAACCTTAAAATAGAAGAAATAGTGGAGCATCTGCGTAAGACAGATCGACCACATGTCTGCCTCAGAAGCCACATGAAGCTAATAAACAGACTAATAAAGTCAGGAAGCTTGGAGTCAACAAATTGGTCTAAAATGGTCAAGCTACACGCTCAAATTCTCTTCGAACTGAATCCAACATTGAATTGCGAAATCAAACTCATCGACTCAAAGTGGAAATTTCTTATTAAAAATGATCTCGATAAGGTAGATGCGCACGTCGAACTGAGAGCGTTGAAAACCAACGTGCCGGACAATTTGTCGAGAGGCGCTCAAATGAGCATGTGCAAATTGGCTTTTGCTGTGGCTCATGGCGAGCCTGTCTTGCTGGAGGGACCGACAAGTTACAAGGGCACGCTAGTAAGACAATTTTCCGAGATGGTCGATCTGACAAACCAGTGTGACTCACTGACCACATTATATCTATCGGAGCTAACTGAAGCTCGAGACCTTCTGGGGGGCATTGAACCTCATTCAGTCGAGTCTTTTTGTGATACCGTGGCCAAAAGATTGTCGAGGAAATTCTACGAAAAATACAAGCCCACCTCTTTTAAAAAAGAAAAAAAAGAAAGAAAGTTAACTAACGTTGCGGAAATAAGGTGTTTTTTTCAAATTTTGTGCAAAACATTAAGAGAAACTTTTAAAAAATCGGACAGCACTAAGTCCGACACAGCAAACGAATTCCTTGAATGGCTTTATCAGACTGCTTTCAGCCTTCCAGATGATCCCGCTTTAATTTCTGATGCAGCTTATGCTCACGAAATTTTGCTCCGACTGATGCCTACCGTTGACAATAGGGATCAAATATTTCCTTTCTGTGAGCGAGGAGTGATGCAAAATATTCGATTCGGTGGAATTTGTCTTTTGAGAGATATCAATTTAGCTGATCAGGCGGTTGTGGAGACTTTAAACACCGTCACAGACCTGCTTCCTACAATGCAGCATCCACACAGTGTTGCAATGCCCGTACATGTTAATGAAAATTTCAGAGTCATTGCCACGGTGTCGCACCCTCTGACAAAGGATATATCGGGTTCTTTGCGGTCTCGATTTACTTTTATTCCAATTAAAAACGAAGACCGGCTCGATGGTCTCTCAAGGGAAGATAAGCTACTGTTCCAGAAGAACATGGATCCAGATGAGCAGGGCGACATTTTAGAAAAGTTGGAGCGCGACGCAAGAAAACGAAATGTAAAACTTGATGACGTTCTGATCATTCAGCTAAAAAAGTTTCTGCTTCTGCCGATGGCTGATGGATACACTTCTTACAAGTTGGCTGCCAAAATCGTGTTTGAAAAAAATTCTCTTGAATTCATCAGCACCCCGTTTGAACAACTACCGGAATCTTTATACTTCAAAAAATCGCAGTCAGGCCGAGCTTACACTGATGGCATTGGTGTCCTGTTTCCTGAAGAAAGCCAAGTAGATCAGCTAGGGCTCACAATTACTAAAGAAGCAATGAAGGTTTTGAACTACCTAGTGATTTGTCACTACTCAGGAACTGTACTTAATTTGGTAGGCCCCCCTGGAACTGGAAAAACAAAGCTCGTGCAAGCTTTTGCCGAGAAAGTATTGAGTAAAGACTTCGTAAGAATTTCGTGCTCAGACGACCTTGCTCAAGACGATCTGTTTGGTGCGTATCTTCCGAGCATAGAAAATTGCAAGATGAGCTTCAAAACAGAGTTGGGCACAATTTTAAAGGCGGCGAAATCTGAGCGCGGCTGCGTCATTCTGTTTGATGAAGTTAACTTAGCGCCTTCAGACGTCTTAAGCACAATCATAGGTAAGATGCCCCGAATAAATGGATCTTTTAGAAACTAACTCGAATAACTTTCATCAGATATCTGCATAACATTTTAGGATTATTGAAGCACCCAAAGGACGAAAAATTCGACGTAAATGGCCAAGAAGTCTTTCTCCAAAAGGTAAGAAGTAAATTATAGCTTAAGAATATTTTGTGTTCATAGCTAGGGGTTGTAGCCTAGTGGTTAGAGCGTCGGACTCACGACTTGAATGTCGGGGGTTCGATTCCCGACTCCACTGGTACAATTTGTGTCCTTTAGCAAGACACTTAACTCTGGATTGCTTCAGTTCACCCAGCTGTTAAATGGGTAGCAGCATCAGCTGGGGTAATTGAAGGTGGGTGTGGCGTCCCCCCAGTCCATGGACTGAACAGCTGTACGCAGTCTTCAGAAGCGCCGCGCAACAGCTGCGGCTGTGCTGTTGGCTGCACATCTGGCCCCATTGGGACAGGTGTAATCAATTATTATTATTATTATTATAGCAATAAACAACGATTTGAAATTCTCAATAAAATTTTTAAGCGCAAAGCTCCAAAAGTTATTTAATTTTCATTTGATATTCTATGCATTTTTCCTGAAAAACGCCACCCAAAGGAAGGTTGCTAAGGCTGCCAAATGCTAAGATAATTCTGGAGCATAAAATAAGTTTTAATGCCAGTCTAGCATAGCAGCAGTAGGAAACTTTGCTGAGTTAGATAAAAGTAGTTAGTTGGGCTGTCCGATTGGACGATACCATAACCAATGCAAAGCTTCCAAAGCGTCTTGTAGGTTTTTTAGTCATATTATGAGCCTAATGCTACCACTGCTCTTCATGACCCGGACACAAAATTTAATGCCGAATGTATTTCACAAATGTTCAGGGGATCTAGAGAAATTTTTGAGAAAGGCGTAGCTCCGCAGGGATGTACGAGCCGTATAATAGGAAACTAGCTTTTAGCGAGAAAAAACGACGGGGAGCAGTCGAACTTACAAGGGGCAGGGCTTTTTGATTAGCCGTTGGATCAAAAACAAGCAGCACAGATGAGAGTGAGCTTTAAAAAGGACAAAAGGAGTTACTTCGTACAGAACGCGCACTCCAAGGAGGGTAGCGGAGAATGCTTTTTAGTCTCGTTTATGAGGCCGTGAAAGGCGTCTTTATTTCTCCCCAACGCTCCAGTTGCCGGGAAAGCAGCAGTTTGCACATAGAGACCACAATTTTATGAATTTACTGCACTATATTAGAACTATATTTATTGGTTTATTCTGTACTAAATAATGAATAATCGAATGAAAGCGTATTTTACAGAAATTTGTGATCAGAATGTTCCTACAAAAATTTTTTATGAATTCGCGATAAATCAGCACTGTTTTTTCAGTTGCAATTCGTCTGCACGATGAATCCAGCGTCGGTCGGCGGAGGGAGGCAGAATCTGGCTACATCCTTGAGCAAGCTTTTCCTGAACGTGCAGATGGAAGTAATGTCAGAAAAAGATCTCACTTTGATCATCAAAGAAAGATTCGCATCTAGATTCGGAGATGCGAATGTCGAACGAGTCATTAAGTATCATCTAGATAGGTCCAGAGCCGAAAATGGACAAAGATTCAACATAAGAGATGTAGAAAAGGTGGCGGATCTGATAGACGTCATTACGGGCGTACCGGATCCGTTAGAAGCGGCCCTGAAACTGGTTTACGTTGAACGCAGTCCACCAAATACACAATCGATCGGTAGTGACAATGAAATCCCTAGCTATGAAATTTCAACGGACAATTTGCCACAAGCAAGAATCGATTGCGGTGGCTTCATTCACAGTCATCAAAGCCTTCGGCCGATACAGCCGACTCGGAGACTGCTGTCCCTACTGCATGCCTCCATCGCAGCCAAGAAGGTCAGCTTGCTGACGGGTCCTCCTGCTTCTGGTAAAACGCGTACTGTTTTTGAACTTGCTCGGCGGTTGAACAAGAAACTTTATTTTGTTCCCATGCACCCTGAAACTAGCATTGCGGATCTTATCGGTGGTATTGCCCCAGTTGATTTTCAACCATCTGAAGAAGATCCTAAACGGCGTGCTCAGAATTTAGCAATTCAAATGTCAGCAGAATTTCCTAAATTGGCAATAAAAAATGTTGCACTAATAGAAACCAGATTCCCAGAAGTTCAATCAAAGCAAAGGACTTCTGACAAAAAAAAATTGAAAAAATTAAAGACTCTTGTGAGCGAGAGTAGCAAGGATCATCAAGCTGGTAAAACCAACGCCTTTTACTTTATTGAAGGTCCAATATTAAAGGCGCTAAAAGAAGGATCATGGGTATTCCTGGACGGTGTCGACTTGGCCCGGCCAGAAGTTCTGGAACGGCTAAACTCTCTTGGGGAACGTGACTCCTATTTTTATACGCATGAATTGGCCGTTGGAAAATCTGCCGAACACAAACTAAAGCCGCACGATGGCTTTGCGCTAATTTGCTCAAGTACTGAACGAAGAACCTCAAGTAATATGCTTTCAGAGTCCTTCAAAAACAGGTGCGTCGAGATATACTGTCCGAATTTCCATGATGATGGAGATGCTCTACTGGGAGCTCATCTTTCGTTGGAGCCAGGGGCCTTATGTCAGCCATCCAAATTTAATCTCACGAAGATGCTAGTGGATGATTTCAAAAATGATTCAGAAAAGAAGAGTCGAGGCTTCAGATGGCTACAAAAGGAAATTAACTGTACCCTGCAGATCAAGGGACTCACAGAGAACTTAACTGAATCTTTGAAAACCACCGAAAATAGTTGCGATAAGATGGACTGTGGAATATATCATTATCAATTAGGATCGCCTCAGCCACTAATTTTCGAGCTTCCTCAAATGAAGGAAGCAGCTGCTGCATCGAAGAAATCACTGCGCGAAATATTTGCTATTTATTCTAATGAAGCTGTAAGCAACCCAGCTGACTTGCTAAAAGATGCACCGATTTATTGCAAGAAACGCAATGCCATCAGCCGTTTAGAAGAAAATCCGAAATTAACAGTGCGTATGAAAATGGAAAGTGGGCAGTTTGAAAACAGCGCTCTTTGCGCCATTTTCTCTCGCAATGTGTTGCTGAGCTGCACTAGTCTGTCTTTCAATTCGCCTGCTGGCGAAGTCGCCTGGACACTCTCTGGAAAAATCAGCGATGGAAAAATCAGCGATCAACAAATTAGCGACCTGACATGGGATTTGCAAAATCGTATCGACGAGCAAGCGATGCATCTAGTCATTCGGGCATCGAGTGAAAATTTACTGCTAGAGGATATCATAAAACCATCTGCTCTTAAGCACATTCCTTCCTTGGTTGATCTTAAATGCATAAGCTTTTGTTCAGGTGAATACTCATGCTGTTTTCAGAAAACCGAAACTCCTAGACATGAAAGAGCCGTATTCCATAGTGGAAAAGGAAACATCCATGGCGTACATCTTGACAATGTAAAATTAAGCATTCAATTTCGAAACTCGACAGCTGATTGGGAGCTGGAAGGTCAAATCGGCTTGCGGACAAATGGGGAATTTCCTGTGTCCCTAAAAAGCAAAAGCCCTCAAGCTAAGCAGACAGATGATGCTTCCTTAGACCTTCTACCAGCTCTTGAATTTTGTTTTTCGAACTATTTTAAAAGTCCAAGCAAATTTGTCGCCGAGGAAACATCTATCTCTTTCTCAAAAAGCAAAAGTAATGAAATTTGCTTTGGCCAAGTGCAAATAAGCATCAGGAGCGGACTCTGGAAGTCAATGCTAGGACTAAAAGCGGACTTTAGTCTTTCATTAGAAGAGAGCAAAATGAGTTTAAACTTGCAAGACAGAGATCAAACTTCAAAGGCAAAAATTTTTGGTGAGATGAAAATTGATGGAATTCAAACTGGCCTTCCAATGAGTGTCATTATTCGTGGTGATAAACAGAAAAATATTTCACTTAAGTATTTTGCCGAGAAGAAATCTAAACTAGACTTTTTCCAAAAAATTTTGCTGGAGTACATCCCCGAGGAAGAAGTCGAAACATCAAAACATCAAAAAAAGGACAATGAGCTGAAAATTTCCCCGGAGAATCAAGTCCCTGACCTAAAAAATGTCACAATTTTGTTTTTTGGCGAATGGTGCATATTTAGTTTTCTCAAACTCAGCCAAGCAAAAATTACCGTGAGAAGTGAGTCGCAAACATCTTTGAAATGCCGTGCTAAAATTTTTGAGTCAGCTCCTTCGAGCATAATAGCTTACCTAAACTCCGGCGAATTAGTCATTAAGCCGTTAACAGTAAATTTTCAGACGACCCTATTCGAGTTGATATCAAAACTTAGTCTCAGGCGGCAGGAACTCGTTAAAACGCTCCAAGAAAATACTTCCTTTAAGGAGGACCAGGGTATCACGCTGGATATTAACCGCATGATTTTGCGCGGCCAAGAAACCACGATTTCAATTACGGCATGCTGTTCAAAATCAATAAATCTTCCAGAATTTTCCTGTCTGTTAAGCATTCGAGACGCCAAGTTGCTGATGGAGTATCAAAACCAAGAATGGGGATTTCGGATAAATGGAAGCCTATGTGTTCGCGGTCACATCTTCGCAGAAGTCAGCTGCAGTTTAACAGAATCTGGATTAGAGCTGAACGATGGAAACACTGGTTGGGCATCTGGTTTGAATTTAAAAACTTTTCTTACGCAATTTCACGAAGAAAGATTAGCCGCTCTGGTTTCCAAAAGTGCCAAAATTGGTGCTATTGATCATGTTAAAGGCGAACAAGACAGTAAGAAGTGTGACATCATTGCTAAAATAGAAGGCTTCGACCTAAAAGACAGCTTGTTAATTGCTTTTCAGTACGAAAAAGTCCTAATACATGTTGAAATAAAAGAAGAAGCTAACGACATAAAACTAATCGGAGACTTGCTTATCGCCTCAGAAATAAGGGTAGCATTTATCGTTAAATATTTTCCAGGCATTGGTGTTAAATTAAAATGCCCAAAAGTTACCATTCAAGGCAACAACGATAAGCTACTTCCCTGCTTGCTTTCTGGACTAGGTTTAACCAACATAGCTCTAATCAGTCCCAAAAAGTTAAAAAATGAATCACTAGATATGCAACTTACTTTCAAAGATCCAAAGCCTCAACAGAATCCGTCAGAGTTACTTGAGTATCGAATATCGCTTGAAGGTAAGCTGACATTGTTGAAGCTGCCACCGCTCAAGTACAATGCCAAACTTGAATCTAACGAAAATGAGACCGTTTTCTCCCTTGAATCACAATGCGACTCAGAGTTGAGTCTGTCAAATATAGTTGAATCTTTTGAGTCTTTGCTAGACTTAGAAGCAGGTCTGAGCAAAACCGAGTTTTTGTCCGAGATGAAGTTCAAGCATCTAAAAGTAGAGTACAAAAACGAGATTCCGAAAATGGCGGAAGAAAACAAGAAAAATCGCACTGACAGACCTAGTGAAAAAAAAGAAGAAAAAGGCAACACTAAAACTGCTGATCCCAAAGCGGACGAGAAGACAGTGTCAGAGCAGGCCGACAATAAAACGACAAGCAAGCAGCAGAGTTCAAGCAAGCACAGCGTGATTGTGAATGCAAGCATGCCGACATTCAAATTCCCGTTCACCGAAATGATGGCATTGAAAGATCTCAACTTCTCAGTAGACTGGAACAGCGTTGAAGGTATGAAGGACTTTAAAGTTACGGCAGAGCTTCTAATTGCAAATTACAATGTCGGAAAGGTGGCATTGAAGTACGGAAGAAATGACAATAATGAGTGCTCATGGGTATTGGCGCTCCCTGAACGCTTTGAGCCTTCCAAAGAAGGAAAGACTCCTTCGCAGGCATTGAAAGAGTCGATAAAGCTAAACGAGCTGCTCAATTCGCTGCTAGCTACAGAATTCGTGCCTGACTTTAAGCTAGAAGTGACACACATCAATCTGTTCATGTCGTGGAGGGACAAAATCAAGCCTGACCGTTGGAAGTTCGTGCTTCAACTAAAAGAGCTTGAGATAGGAAGTAAGGAGGTGAATTTCAAGCTAAAAGACACCACATTGATTGCAAGCAACCTAAACGAAAACAAGGATGTTGACATCAAAGAGACCTTTACATCAGCAAAGATAGCATTCAGTCTTGAGTTTGGCAATCAAAAAACTGGCAAAGTTTTTCGGCTAGACAGTTGCGAGGCTGAGGTACCGATTAGTAAAAACGCAAACTGGAGGCTAAAAATTCCAAAGAAGGATGTTGACTACAGCATCGGAGACCTTGCGAGTACTTTATTGCCGCTAGGTGACACAGCAACCAGAGTAAGAGAGTTGCAGCTTCCGTTTGACTTGACAATCAAGATGCTCGCATTGGACATGGAGATGACGCGTGATCTTCATTTCTGCGAATTCGATTTCGAAGTCTGCGGTAAAGTTGTGTCGAGTCAGGAAAAGTTTGCAATATGTTGCTTGGGTATCAAATTGATTCACACGAATTCTGCAGTTTTATCAACGATATCGGCAGTTGAAAAGAAGCGAGGTTTGGTTGAATCTGGGTCGAATTGTCTTGAAAAAGTGTCTGAAAAGGTATCTGAAAAGGAATGGCAGGTTTTCGCCTTCTGTATGTTTCGGCTCTTTGGTTCAAAATTTTGGATGCTTCTGGATCCCTGCAAAAAGGAGCTCAAATTTAGTTCTGATTTTTTGGACTCTTTAGTCGCTGTTGACAAAAGCAGCGTAGGATCGATAAAGTTTTCTGATTTTGCAACGGAGGACGAAGATGAAGATTGGAGTGTAAAGCCACTCTTAGAAAAAATGGGTGAGATTCCTTTGTCAAAAAGTTCTATGACACTGACTGTCAACTGGGAGAGGAAATCATTTGTTTTAGCGTCCGAAACGGAGCGCATCAAAGTTGCTATATCTGGAACTAGTCCAAGCAAGGAGCAGATATACTTAATTGGATTAAAGTACAAAGGCGACGAAAAGTTAAGCACGATATGGAGCAAATTAAGATTTCTCGACGAAATTGACTGCCTCCCGAAATTTCAGAACATTAAACTTTTTTTGTCCTTGCATTCAAAGAAGCTGGATTGTGCAAATAAGTGCAAAGAGCTTTTTGATGACATAGAGCAATTGATGACTGAAAGTTTAGCTGAGCTTCCGAACTTAATCAAATCTAAGAAGATCTCGAAGGTGATAGCTGTATTTTCTATTACCGCAGTGATGCCGGAAAACTGGCTTTATACTGTTCTCAATTTGGATGGAAGCTCATTTTCCGCCTCTTTGGTTGTTTATCGATCAAAGGCTTCATTAGTCGTCGCTCTAGGCGAGTGCAGGTTGACAAAAACCATTGTACTGAATGCTGAGCTAAAGGTCCGCAAAGAAAAAAATTTTGTCAATTTTTGTCTTAATGTCGGTTTAAGATTTTCGCTGCCAACGAATTTCAAGTGTACTGAATTCCATAATGCTGTTCTAACTGGCTCTCTAGAAGTAAAAACAGGTAAAAAGTCGATAAGCGGCGGATTAGAACTGACCGGTGATGGTGGAACTGCATGGCCCACACCGTTTGGCCTGAGGGGCCTGACTGTGAAAAAACTTGCATCAGAATTCAGTGTTCAGCTAAAAAAGGCCATCTCTTTTCAGATTCAAGTCGAGCTGATGCTATTCCAGATTGAACTTGGCCTAACAGTTCAAGTCACAGACGGCATCATCGTAGCCGCTAATTTTCATTTTTATTCCGAAAAGAAAGATGAAAAACAGCTTACACTTGTTGATTTGTTAAAAATTTTCGATAGTGAAATCGACATTGAGCTGGCCAGACTACTATTGCCAGCCTTCAACCACTTGTTCTTCCTGTACGTGGCGCCTGGATTTAGCCTAGAGGACGTCAAGTTTCCTGATCGATCTGAATTTGTGAAAAAAATATCTCAAGCGCAAGAAAGCCAAATCAAAGAAAAGGAAAATATGAATGAGGTTGCAAGGGAAATTAATGAGGATGAAAAAAGAACGACTATGATAACCGCTTATTTTGTTAGATCCAATGACGCAACCGGTCCAGTTGTCAAGCTTGACGCATCGATGACGTGGTTCGGCGCAACTGTAGACCTGTGGTGCGAGGCGTCATGGTCGCAGCCGAGTAATCCACGGCTTCAGTTTGGTGGAATGGTTCAGAAGCCAGTTAAAATTCTTAAGCTCCTTGAAATATCAGAGTTCAAAGAACCTGCTCAAAACGGCCCATACCTGAACTTTCTCATTAGCAAACAAGAAGGGATTAAGTTCCATGCGAGCGCGAAAATAAAATTTCTTTATCTCTGTCTCGGAGTGGAAATAGAGCTTGACAGCAGCCGAAAAAGTTTTAGAATTTCTGGAAAATTCGAAATTTTTCATTCACTAAAAGTATCCGGTTACATTTGCTTCGGCCTTCGAGGCTTCATGCCGACTATCGACTGGAATTTTAAGTTCGAGGTCAGTGATAAAATAAAAGGATTTATTAAAAAGGTTGTCGATAAAGTCACAGAGCTATTTAGAGACATTGAAAATAGCCTGGATTCTACGATTAAGAGCTTGGAAGACAAGATTGAAAACGAGGAAGGAATCATGAACACGCTGCTTCGCTGTTTAAATGCTTTACTCAAGGCCGGAAGAGCTATAATGCATGGAATAATTAAAGGAATCGAGTTCGTTAAGCAATGCGTTCAAGGTATCGGTGATTATCTTGCTCGATTTTCGAACAACCCAGTCACCAAGGAAAACAGCCCGGTCAAACAAATGAAAGTTTCTGGCACCACGGATAAGATAGGAGAATTTCATGCAACTGCAAGCTACTCTGTTGAGATTGATGACCAAAGATGTGCGGGTAAGTTTGAATTTCTGTTCACCAATGCCTCGGATGCTGAGTCACAGAGTAGATTTGAGAAGGGCATTGTGGACAGCATAGCGTCTGACTATGTCGCTGCAAAATCTGCGCAGCAAATAGGCGACAAGCAGCCTGACATTTCCGATGCGCATTTGAGCCAAGAAGACCGAGATAAGTTTGAACTGATAAATAGCCGAATAAGTCGATTAGAAGATCTTAAGAAGACAGCCGAAAGAAAAAAATTATTCTCAAATTTTGACGATAGAGACCAACCACTGCCTGGTAGTGACACGGATGAAGAAGAAGAACAACCTAAAACCGAAACGAACCAAGAAACAACTGAGGGGTTGCACAAAAGCTGTGCAAGGCAGCAAGCTAATTCAATGAGCAAATCCGAAACTAACAAAAAGGAAGCAGAAAATAAAATAGAAAATCAAACAAATACAACTATTGAAAAAGAGGAATGCTGTAAAGATACGCAAAACGAAACTGAAAAAACAGAAGAGCAGGAGCAAACTAAAATAGAAAGGCCGCAAGGCTGTGATGATATGAAAAAAGAGTCGGAAGAGCAGCAACAAGAGCCAGAAGAGAAGCAACAACAGTCAGAAGAGCAGCAACGACAGTCAGATGAGAAGCAACAACAGTCAGAAGAGAAGCAACGACAGTCAGATGAGAAGCAACAACAGTCAGAGGAGCAGCAACAAGAGCCAGAAGAGAAGCAACAACAGTCAGAAGAGCAGCAACGACAGTCAGATGAGAAGCAACAAGAGTCAGATGAGAAGCAACAACAGTCAGAAGAGCAGCAACGACAGTCAGAGGAGCAGCAACAAGAGCCAGAAGAGAAGCAACAACAGTCAGAAGAGCAGCAACAAGAGTCAGATGAGATGCAACAACAGTCAAATGAGCAGCAACAACAGTCAGATGAGAAGCAACCAGAGTCAGAAGAGCAGTTAAAAGAGTCAGATGAAAAGCAAAAACAGTCAGAAGAGCAGCAACAAGAGTCAGATGAAAAGCAACAACAGTCATGTGATAAGCAACCAGAGTCAGAGAAGCAGCAACGAAAGTCACAAGAAAAGCAACGACAGTCAGAGGAGCAGCAACCGGAGCCAGAAGAGAAGCAACAACAGTCAGATAAGAAGCGACCAGAGTCAGAAGAGCAGCAACAAAAATTAGATGAAAAGCAACAACAGTCATGTGATAAGCAATCAGAGACAAAAGAGCAGCAAAAACAGTCAGAAGAGAAGCAACGACAGTCAGAAGAGCAGCAACAAAAGTCAGATGAAAAGCGACCAGAGCAGCAACAAGATTCAGATGAGGAGCAACAACAGTCACGTGATAAGCATCTAGAGTCCGAAGAGCAACTACAAGAGCCAGATGAAAAGTTACCAGAGTCAGAAGAGAAGCAACGACAGTCAGAAAAGCAGCAACAAGAGTCAGATGAGAAGCAACAACAGTCAGAAGAGCAGCAACAAGAGTCAGATGAAAAGCAACAACAGTCATGTGATAAGCAACCAGAGTCAGAGAAGCAGCAACGACAGTCAGAGGAGCAGCAACCGGAGCCAGAAGAGAAGCAACAACAGTCAGATAAGAAGCGACCAGAGTCAGAAGAGCAGCAACAAGAGTCAGATGAGAAGCAACAACAATCAGATGAGAAGCAACAACAATCAGATGAGAAGCAACAACAGTCAGATGAGAAGCAACAAAAATCAGATGAGAAGCAACAACAATCAGATGAGAAGCAACAACAGTCAGATAAGAAGCGACCAGAGTCAGATAAGAAGCGACCAGAGTCAGAAGAGCAGCTACGAGAGTCAGAAGAAAAGAAACAAAAATCAGATGAGAAGCAACAACAGTCAGAAGAGAAGGAACAAGAATTAGACCTTCAAAGTGCAATTAAGAGGAGTAAGCCAGCTGCGCATGACAGGAGTGCTTTAAGCCTTGGTGAGGATGAAAGCCGCCCGTATGAAACTGAAGAGAGCAAAAATCAACCGGTAAAATACGAAGCAGACTATGAGAGTAGTAAAAAAGATTGGGAAAGCAAAGAACTTGAATCAGAAGATAAAGAACTTTCAGTAGCTACTCAGGAACAAAAATCAACTACTAGGAACCGTCAACTAACAACTCCAGAGCACTCACAAGAAAATCGAGACAATCAGCCAACAATTGACCACCAAAAACCAGCCCTCGAAAGTCCTCAACCAACAAGTGAGGACCATCAACAAATAACTGAACACTGCCTTACAAGAATGCAAAGTCACGAGCCAAAAAATGAAGACAGTCAAACAGAAAGTTTCAAAGAGAACATCAAACTTCTGCAAAATAGTCAAGACCAAAAAACTTGTGAGGATCATTCATCAGAAAATCAAAGTCACCAAAACGTTACTCAAAATTACCAATCATCCAGAGAAGAAAGTAAATTTGGAAATGAAGAGCAAAATCAAACAAATGAAGACCAAAAACCAGCAAATGAACAGCATAAAACTCCTGAATCACTAGATAATCTTGAAAAAGATAATGAGGATCAGAAATCAGACACTGATTCCACTCATAATTACTCTGAAAAAGGTGAGTCAGGAAGCGTGCACTCAGAATCAATCGAACCCCAAACAGAAACCGGTGGCTACTTGCTGCGAGCATCCGAACTGGCTGATGAGGACAAAAGCATTCAAGTAAAGGAAGGTATTCTTGATATGAGCGGCAAAAATGTTCCTGGAGAGCCTCAGCCGGAGATAGATAATGGAGACGTTTCAGTTGAGCAGCATATAACATCTGATCCCATCTCGGAAGGCAGGTGCGAGCGAAGGGCTGAAGAAAGTGATTTAGGTGAAAGGGCGAGAAGAATAAAGAGACTGGAAACATTCGGAGCCGAACAATTTAATTGGTTTAATGCTCAGCACCTCAAATTCTACAACCGATTCCTTCACAAAGCACAGAAAGGGACCAAAACGGTGGCAAATGCAGCAGCGGCAAGTGGGCCACTAAGGTCAAGTCGCAGTGGAGCCGAACAGAAAGCACTAATTTTTATTGACTTTCGATGTATTAAATCTAATGATAAGAAAGGCAAGCACGAAAAATTCAGTTTTTTGCTATTTAGACTACTGACACAAGCTAACAGGAACGGCACAAGCGTTGAAGTTGTACTAACTGGCGACAGAAATTTCGAAGTGGAAAATCAAAGCTACAAGTGTGTGATCAGTATACCTGCCGTTGTCATGCAGGAAAATGCCCCTATCATGCCGCACAGCTTCCGCAGACTTCTGCATAGGCTTCATTGCCATACTGACGATGCCAAAATGACTCCTTTTAACTTTGAAGCAATACAATGGTGCCCGCAATGGCTGTTTTTGATAAATAGCTACGAGAAGCCTGAACGCTCATTTTCTGATGTTGCTATGCGGCAACTTGCCAGCTGTCCAGAAGTTTATTACGCCAAGCTTTGTGAGGACAATATCTCGATTGAATTTGGAAGCATTCAAGTCGAAGAACCAAGTCAGCAGTTTTTACCGGACGATTCTGTTTCGTCTCTGAACTTCATGAACACTGAAGGAGAATCACGAATGATTCGAGAAGAATCAGCTAACAATTTTCGGAAGCCACCAAGCGTAGTTCAGTTTAGGATTCCGCCAAATTTAAAAAAAGAAGTTTTAGATGAATGGGAAATTTTTGAAGAGGGCACAAATGTTGCAACAATAAAAGTTATTACTGACACCCCCGATTTCTCGAGTCATGGTCAGTCAAATCCTTTTGAACCAATAGGCGATACGAGATCGCATCAGTTGATTAGTTTTACTGAGACAGAAACTAAGGAGGTCACAGAAAAATGGAATGAGATCAGCAAATCTACTGAGACGGTTTGGAGGAAAATGGTTGAAGAGTTTCGAGGAGTTTTTGCCAATTCCCGAAGGCGGTATCGATTGGCTGCAAGAGGAAAGAAGCTCAGCATTCGCGGGCTCATGAACTGGTTCATGACAAACGGAGCAAACAATTTGATATGGCTTCAACCTATTGATTCGCAGCGACGCGTAAAAATTTCTGTTGGCATTGCTGTTGCTCTTACCGGCAGCACCATCAGCATCAGGCCCGCAATGCTGCACAGTTTAGTAACCCTTTTTGAGGCACTAGAACGATTGAGAATTTCCGTTAGCTGTGTGGCGTTTTCGCAGTCTATGACAGTGATTAAGAATCCCGGCGTGGTGTGGCAGGCAGGTGATAAAATTCAACTCTTCAGATCCTTCACCAACCTTGAGAGTGGCATGCCCATAAAGAGAGAAACAGATATACACGCTCTGCATCATTTGCTGCGTCTCTTACTGAATGACTACACGCTGTCATGGAATGACTATCGCACAATAATTGTGCTGACAGACTCTTCGATACCCCAGAGCCAGAAAGATAAAATAAGAGAATTCGAGGCCCTGGCGACCACCAGAAGTGTGAACTGCTGCGCGCTCAGCATTGGAGCAGCGACAGCTGAGCAATACGGATTCTCAAAAAGTATTCACATCGGCGGCATCGGTGGATTGCCAGCTGCCATGCAAAATATTTTCATGCATCCGACTAGAGACATAGACCAAGCAGATCTCGCTGAAGAACCTGGTAGCCAGAAATTTGAAGACGAGAAATCCTGCACTGACTGTGAATTGGTGAGATTGCGACCTGTGAAAAAAAAATTGGTAGGCGCGCCAACTGATGGAAGCTATTTGTCTGCTGGATTCGACTACTGCACGCTAGACAGGAAGTAACAAGCCATATAGTATAATCCAAATTCACGGGGTAAGTGCCAGTGTCTTTAATTAACAATGAAGAATTGATTTATGGCAATAGTACTATCTACTAAAATGCTGAAAAATTTTCAAATTTTGCTGCAAAATTAGCTTCTCAGCAAAACCAGTTAACTATATCAGGTTTTTTTTCAGTGATATCAATTCTCACTGATGCATAGCATTGCACTTTGCAACATTTACAGAATTCTGATTATTGTGCGGTTGCTCAACTGGATTTCTGAAACAATATGTCCGTGCCGCCTCTGCTTCAGCCAAAACAGTTAACAACAAATATTTAAAAAACATTTTATCAAAAAACAGAAAATGAATTATTCCAAAAAACGTAAAATTAGCTGTAGTTTTTCAAATTTGCTTTACAAAAACTGAAAGTTTAACTCAATTTTTTTAATAAAGTTTAACATTTACAATAGATTTGAGAATATAAATCTAATGTCATAAAATTAAATTCTAGAGCTAAATCAGGCTACTGTAAGGATCCAGTAAAGTTCAATTTTATGTCGTTTGGTTTTTAGTTGCAGTTGAAATTCAATTTTTGAGTTGTTTTAGTAGAAATGAATGCATGTTTATGATTTACAAATTTCTGATACTTTTAAACGTAAAAAGATAATACGATTAGCGTATTATATTG